>JARHVA010004823.1:417500-712500 GCA_037957365.1 Torreya grandis | reverse complement strand
TTAATGGATCTTTTGCTTGATGATTTTATTTGGTGGATCACAAGGTGATATAGATATAGTATGATATGCATGGCCTATGATATAAGATGATAATTAGTGTGGATAATATCAATCAATATTTAGATGATCTCATGCATAAACTCAATAAAATTTAGAATGTTCATCAGCATCCACCAAACCAGTTGCTATTCACTATTACTCAAACCAAATAGGGTGGATATTTGGATAATAAAATTCACATATCAACTAGAGTGGATATTATATCCAACCCTATGTAAATAAAAATACACCATAATTTATAAACATTATTCCAAAAGTGTAAATGCATAAGTTTGATGGGAAAGATCTAGTTAGTTGGATCAACCTAATGGATTTTTTATGTACATCAAATCTCATGTGGATAAAATTTGGTAATGGCATGATTGTATTTGGATCCATATAAATTAATTTGGTAGGGTAACTTTATGCTCATAATAAAAATAAGGGTCTCAATATTACTTGGTCAATGTTCACATATGAGTTACAAATGCACTATCATAACATTGTAACATAGAACTACTTTAGCTAGTTATCAAAGTTTTTAAAATAAGGGATAATCAAAGATGTTATTCAATAATTCCAAAAAATTTCCTTACGCATGGATTAAATCTTAGAGTAAAACCTAAATTATATGTTCTTGGGTGGCCTCAAGGATAACATATAACTTGATTTTCACATGTTTAATCCAAGTTATATATCAAAATCCATGGTATTTACATGTCAAGCATAGGAAAGAGATTTAATCAAATGGAATACTTTCACTAATAATAAAAAGTGAATGGTTCCAATGAAATCAGTATCTTAGCCTACCTAATTGTTCTCAAAAAAATGAAGAGAAACAAGTAAACTTTATATGTTTTAATTTTGATAGAAAAAGGAAAAATTATAATAAATGTGATAATAAAAAAAATGGTATGCATTGAAGGGTCTAGTGAGGAAGAAGATGATGATGAACCATCAAGTGCATAAGAAGAGGTACCCAAGTCAAATTCTAAAGAATCCCAACCAACTATATCATGCCATGAAATTTATAATATTATTACTCCACAAACCCTTAAGGTTATGGGTTTCATAAAATAATAGAGTGTGATAATATTGATTAACTCAAGGAGTACACATAATTTCATCAACAATAAGTTGGTGACATGTTGGAACTATTTTATTTACATAACTCTATAATTTTAGGTTATCAATGTAGATGGTGTCATATTAATTATTTTGGTAAAGGCCATAGTATCAAACTTGTGATGGGATTGTGCAAGTTATATTTACCTATGTTTTCTATTCACATGGGAATATTATATATTATTTTGGGATTCCAATGGATCATGACCTTGGGCATGATAGAGATGAATTTCTATGAGTTAATCATGCAATTTCATTTTCAAAGAATAAAATTTGAACTATGGTACTACAATAAAAATCTCCAAAGTTGGTTAGTTCTCATCATATGTAAAATATTATTATAAAAGGAGATAAAGGATTTGTCACAAGGTTTTTCTCCATTAAAGTTCAACTAACAAATATGTCTACACATCCTAATCTATAGAATATTATTGGTAACCACTCAATCATTTTTGGATTACTGTCAAAATGAATACCACCAAGAATTTATCATGATCATTCCATTCAACTTATCCATAGTAGTCAACCTCCAAACATCAAATCATACATATACCCATATGCCTAGAAAAGTGAGATTAAAAATATGGTACAATAGATGTTAGAGGTAGGTATTATCAAGCATAGATAAAGTTTATATTTATCCCTAGTGGTCATGGTGCATAATAAGGATGATACTTATAGGATGTAACCATATTACAAAGAACTTAACAAGTGTACCATCAAATATAAGTTCCCTATCCAAATAATTGATGATATTCTAAATGAGTACATGGTGTTTTCTACTTAAAAAATATATCTTTATGATGTTTACCACCAAATTTAGATCAGATATGAAAATATCCATAAGATTATTTTCAAAATTCATGAAGGCCATTATGATTTTTTTCATGTGAACTATGTATTGATAATTCTAGAAAACCATCAACATTATGCAAAATCTTCCAAATGTTATTTTAGAGTAAAATAGGTGGATTAGTTGGGTCACATTGTTTCACATGAAGGATTAGAATTAGACCCTTAAAATATAAAATATATGATAGAGTGGTAGGTGTCAAAATCCCTCAAGAGCATTCAAGTTTTTTTAGGTGAACAAGTTACAATCACCAATTTTTGAAAAATTATGGTAGCATAGTAGCATCAATCATATAATTGTTGAAGGATTCCTTAAATTGGAATGAAATAGACACCAATATCTTTTATAAGGTCAAATATACCATGTGAACCACTCTAGTTTTGGCTACCTAAGAGTCTTCAAAGAATTTCATTATTGAATGCAATGCACCAGGATTTAGAATAGGTCAATACTCATGCAGGAAGAAAGACCCATTGCATCTGAGAGTCATCAACTCAAGGGTAATTTTGTTTTAAAATATGATCTATGATAATTATATGATTTTTATTATTCATTAATTCAAAAAATGGAAACCTTATCTAATGGATACACTCTTTAGGTTAAATACTAATCAAGATATTCTAAAATATTTTTTACATTAGAGATTATCATCGAAATAACAATAAAAATGGGTGACTAAAATGTTTGGATATGACTTTTAATTGATCTATAATAAATATAAATATAAATTTGTAGCATATGCACTATCTAGGATGGATGAATCCACAGATGCATTGGTCTATACAATTACCATTTTGTAGGTAGATTGGCTAGATGAGATAATATAAAAACAATAAAATGATAGGGATAAAAAGACTCTAATTCAAAATCTACAAAAATATTTAAGTAACTCAAACAAATTTGAATGTAAATATAATTCTTAATGGTATATAAATCAGTTATACATATGCAATAATTCTTCACTCAAACACAAGATACTTACATAGCTTCATGCATATATAATAGGGGCATTATAGACTTTTGAAAACTTATAATAGAATAGAAAAAGATTTATTTTGGGAAGGGATCAAGGGGAATATCAATTTTTTTATTGAAGGCATGGTGTGTGATAAAAAAAGGGTGAAAATTTTAAGAAACTAGGTCTTATGCAACCTTATTGGTTCTTAGTCAGAGGTGGGATGAGGTCTCTATGTATTTCTTAGCATGTCTACCTAGGTCAAAATGTAAAAATTTCATCATCTTTGTTATAGACAAGCTAAAAAAATATGCCAATTTTCTTGCCTTGTCACATCCATTTGTATCAAGTATAATAGTTGTTACTTTACTAGATATGATTCAAAAGTTACATGGTACCCTTGAGATCATAGTCAATGATCATGATACAATTTTTACCATTAATTTTTAAAATTATTTATTTACATGTTTGGGTACTCATTTGGATCATATCTCATCTTCAATCTTAATGGAAAATATAGGTGGTCAATAAATGCCTAGATGTGCATTGAATAAATAAGAAAAATGGTTCACTACTATCACTAAAAGAATGGTGGTATAACATTTCCTTACATAATGTCTCCACTCATGGATTTATATAGGTACCAAACCCCATCCATCACCTCATCTTGATGGTTTCACCCCAAGATTCATGTGTTGGAAGAGCACATTTAATACTAGTAAGAGGTAATAGCTAAGCTCTGAGATAATTTAACAATATCACGAAATCTAATGAAGGAACAAGTGGATCAATGTTGTAGAGAGAGGAATTTTAAATTTGGTGATTTGGTATTTGTATGCCTACATCCATATAATTAATTTCCCTTGAAGAAACATAAAATGATAAGAAACTCTCCTAAGTATTATGGACCTTATCAGATCCTATATAAAATTGGTAATGTTGCACATAAGTTGGTGTAACCCCAATATAGTCACATAAATCCAATGTTTCTTGTTTATTTATTGAAAAAAATATTATAAAAATAGTCTCTAGATAAATTTAGTTACCTAAATTGGATGAGGAAGGATTAGTAATTTTGGAACTTGAGAAGATCCTTCAAACACACACTAAAAAGCTATGAACAATATAGATTAAGGAGTATTTGATAAAGTGGAAGAATATAAATAGTGAGGATTCAACATGGGAGGATGATTCATTTATGTAATAACATACAAATGTATTCCATGTTTAGGGAAACATTGTCTTAAAGTGGACGTATGATACACCATTAACTTATAGTATGTTTATGGATATGCATGGGTTGACTTATGACACACTCATCATTTATCTTTGCATTAATTAGTTAGTTATTAATTTATGATTAATTACTTAAGATAAAGGAGTGGGATGAATGGGTTTTTATCTACTTAAATAGGTCTATATATATATAGATGCAGGTGTCTCACCCAAAAATCATACTATGAACTATGTTTTTATTATATGGTTGTGGAGGTTTCTCCCTTGAAGTGTCTCAACATTTATTCATATATTATTGTCTATTTTATTCATGCTATTATTTTTATATATTATTCCACTTATTTAGTGAATTAATTTCAATACAAAATGTCATAAGTCACACCTAATGGAATAAATGTAGAGTATGATGTCACAATGATATATATGACATGTTTAGGAGATAAAAATTAAAGAATTGATAGAAAGGATGAAAAAGGTGAGCATCTTTAATTAAAATTACACCATTGGAGGTTATAAATATAACCCTTGGGCATTTCCAATGGCCATTTTTTACACTTGCATATTGAAATACCCAAGTGTAAAATAGATCCAAAGAAGAGGAGAAATATTTTGAGATAGGACAAATGAAATTCTAAACAAATTATAGGATTCATATGAATTTGAGTAGATAATTCAACCATCATTATTTGGTGTACCATGAGTAGTGACATTCACTCTGAAAGGAGGTAATTTTGGGCATGGGAGAGGAATAATTTCAATAAATGGAATTACCACCATTAATGTATACTTGAAACTTAAATGTTGAGAAACTAGTGAAGTTTGAACAAACAACTTAGAGCATAATTGCACCCAAAAAAATGGCATAGATAATCAATTTAGATAAGGATAATGAGGTAAAATAAAGGGGTTTTGGTAATAATTTCATAACCTATTCAACTAGAAGAATATCAGTTCAAATAATTAAGATAGATGTAGGATAATAGGGGACAAAAGGGGAGGTATAAAGCAACACTTATTTTTCTTAAAATAACAATAGTTAAACTTGGATAGAATGTTAGAGACACTTCAAAAAAGAATTTGACTATGACATAAGAACATGAATTGTGTAATTTTTAATTTAGTTTCTAAATATATAAAAAAAAAAAAATACCTAAATGATAAAATTGTGCAAAATAGATGCATTTATGATAGTATTTTGGTCATTTTTTGTGAAAAGATAAGGAGATTGTGTGTGTACGAACACACTTTATTTTAGTAGCCAAATGAATTTTTGTATGAAACTTCATTTATGGATAGGTGAAATGTTTAATATTGTTTATAATATATATATATATATATATATTATAATAATTTTACAAGTTAAGACAACTAGAAAATTAAAATTGCAAGTGTACGAACACAACATTTTGACCTTCACTTCATGAAAATCATTTTTTTTAAAGCGTAGTTTACAATGTGTATATTGTTAAGATATAAGTTTTATAAATGTTCTATTAATATTTAAAATTTTATAAGAGAGTTTGTGATGATATGTATATAGTCCATAATGAAATGTGTTATGTAGAAACTAAGTAATAATTATAAATAATATTCTAAAATTATATATATATATATATATATATATATATATATATATATATATATATATATATATATATATATATATATAATAAAACTATGCTTTCCCCTCTACAAATATATATAATGTTTTGAAAAAATAATAAAATTTGCCTTATTAGATGTGTCGAAAAAAATGGAAAAAACCCTAATTTTTTTAGAAATCTCCTTGGTTAGTTCATGGTAGGGTTTGGAGCACGTTCAGAACCCCCTATGCCTAAAATTGAGGAAATTTGTAGTGAAAGTGGCCAAAAATAATTTTTAAAATTATAAAGGTCATACACCCTTTTCAAGCCAAATTTTTACAATATTAATTATTTTTACCCATTTTTTCATGGATCAGAAAAGGTGTGTGTGCTTTCAAAAGCACACATGCCCTTTTTGATTCATGAATTTCTCTTGTATTTCTCATGAAATTTGCTCATTTGTTTTGTTTTTTTTAAACTATAAACTATTTTTTCTATAGTAAATATGTAAATTTGGTAAATTTCCCTTTTACTTTGTTTGAATCACTACAAATTCTCCAAGTTCAAATCTACAATTGTTTTAGTTTGGTAAAGATAAATAATAGGGTTAGTAAGTCATCACAAAATACCAATCAAAGAGCTATCAAATGAGTAACTTGAAGATAAGAGAAAAAAATAAATAAAAAGATAAGTAGATAGGAGAGCATCCATAAGGGCTTCTAGGCAAGGTGAAGGTGTTTCCTCCATACCAAGTAATATTTAAATAAAAATAACATGCCCAATTATATAGAATTTAGTTTAGATATGTCTTAAAAGGAGATAATATAACTCAATCAATCTTTGTTACATGATGAAATTTAAAATTTAGAGCATTTAAGTAATGAATTTGTAATGAGTGATGAAACATATGGACAAACACAATATAATGAAAATTCCATTCATATTGAAATTTTTGAGTATGATGACAATCAACATCAAGTAATGACCCCAAATCATGTGTCTCCTAATGAAGAGGAATTGAATTCACTTGTAGGTTCTAATTTTTATATTCAACCCTCTATTATCCCTACTATGGTTTAAGTGGTAACACCACTCAATTTAATACAAAAAATAGCTCTTAAACCCACACCTCCAAGGATAATAAGATGAACACCAAGGTATTTGGTTGAAATAGATGAGAAAATAATAGAACCTATGGAAGGTAAAATTTCAAAAAGATGAGTTCAACATTGTGCTCAACGTGTATGGGACTATGCATTTGAGAATAAAACCCATACAAAATGATTAACTATTTGTTCAATTAATGAAAATACAAAAAATGTACGCTATGATACATAATTTAGGGTTACAAACATTCAAAATGGAGGGAAAAATATTATAATAGTAAATAATCTATTTAATGCATTTAAGGCAATATACAATATGCAATAAAAATAAAGATAGTAATATGATAAGATGAGTAATAATGGAATCTATAGTGAACAAGTCAACATCTAGAGCTCAAATTCTTAGTGAAATAAGTAAATCCTTGAACTTAAATATTAAAACTATAATAAATATCATAAAAAGAATAACAAGGCTTGATGACCTTTCACTCACAAATTATTGGGCATTTAGTGGTAGACTCCCAAAAAAAGATAAGGTATTAGTTGAAAGAACAAGAATTTGATTGAAATTTTTTGGCACGCCAAAAAAAGGGCTCATCTAATATAAAATATGTTGTTAAAATTATAAAATTATCAAAAACCCATGAGCCACATGTATAAAATTTCTTAAACATGACCCACATAGAATTTTATAAAAATTTTATTTAAAAATTTAATGGTCAATTGATAATTAGCTAAAGGTCATTTGAGATGTGCAAGCCTTTCTATGTTAAAAACAACTAATCACACACCACATGCTTTTATAGGGTATATGTTGAATTTTCTATGAATTTTATGTTTTTAAACATATACATTATACTTTACATGCTGATGAGATTTTGCAAGAATGTGTGGTGTCTTCCCCACCTAAGACATCAAGAAAATTAATCTAAAGTCTTTTATGTCAAAGACCTTAGGGATAGTTTTTTTTTACAAACAATATTTAGATGAAACATGTAATATTTATGGTGGTTTGTCAATTTTTAAAATTTGGACACATTAATAAATTTCACATGAAATTAGAAAGTAACTATTTGATTATAAGAAGTACAAATATGTAAAGTATGTGTTAAAAAATGGAAAAGAGTCATGAAGATGTGAGTTGGTTATGACCAAAGTTTATTTATTTATTTCATGTTTTATTTCAATAATAAAATTATCTTCCAATATGTAAGACACGCACACAAATCAAAATAGTTAGATAATTAATTCAAGGTATGCAAGGACAACTTCCTAGTTGACACCATTATTTGGGTTTTGGACTTTGTTTATAACTACACACTACAACCACATAATTAGGTTCAATTCTAATACTATAATTTATATACACATAATATTTTTAACTTTTATTGATTATTGATAATTTACATCTTGAAAGAACCTATTGAGACTCAATCTCTCTGAATGCATGCCCTAAGGGGTGCACTGGGAAAGTGGTGGGTAAACCTTTGGTAATTTGTAGTATTTTTGTCCCTTTTTGCCACATTATTACCAATTTAGCTAGATCCCAAAACCACCTCTTAAGCTATTTATCTTTCATTAAGTATTCCTCTAGTCTTTTCCTCTTTCATTCCTCCTTTTCTTGCCTTAAACTCCTTTTGGACTATTAGTTGTACTGGGTCAACTAAGTTGACCCAATATAGGTTAGGGGTATTCTTTATTTCCTTAGCTTGTTATCCCTTTGGCTGACCCAACTTAGATTTGGTAAATTGTCTCCAAAAACACACTAGGTCAACTAGGTCGACCCCATGTAATTGACATTCTCAAAAGGATCTAGGGTAATATCCACCTATATATACATGATTATTTTAGTGATTATTCGTATATGTAATCAAGAGTTATTATTCATTCATACTTCTTCACAATCTGATCTTCCACCATTCTACTTGAGGAGACTTAGCTTAGGTTTCTTATTTGGAGAATCTAATCTTTTAGATAGGTCTTGGATGCTTTGTCATTACAAATTTATCTTTACGAACCACAAAAACTCTTGCAAAGCCCCTTTCGCCAAGGGAGAGATTGAGTCTCGAAGGGTTCACATTCAAGTATGTATATTCTAATTTTGTTCTCTTCTCTTTTACTAGATATAAGTAGCATAAGTGTTGGCTTGAATAATATTATCTTTCATTTTTTATGTATTAGGGTGTTACTCATACTTATTTTAATTGAAGTTCTCTATACATGTTTGTTTTATTATTTCAAACCCCCACTTTGTGCCACAAGCTTTGGTGTGCACTAGATTAGATTTTACTTTCTTTTTATTATAATAAAGTGAATTTTTTTTAACCTTAGGACTCCATTAGGGTTTTTATGACATTGTGTTATATTATAGGCTTTAGAACCCTTCTTACTATGATGTGTTGTGATAAATGATACAAGTGATTCCCTAATATGCTCTAGCAGATCCCCATATTGGTCATGCTCTTGCTTAACAAGTGTATCCCCAATCGAAAGTGTAGGTGTGATATATCTTATCTGATCTATGATTAATTCATAGACATAATGCATTTCTAATTGCATACATTCTAGTGAACTCGATGTGAACTAACCCTTATAGTATTTGTAAAATTTTTCCTTCATTTATTTCATTTATTTTGATCATCATGTTTATCATATATTTTTGACATACTAAATCAATTCTATCAACCTATCTCTTATTCTTTATGCATAGGTTTCAAAAAATAGACAACTATTTTGACCGAATCAACTCAGTACATGTTTCTAGCCTTTCAAACATCTAGTTCATCCTACTAGGTCAACCTAGTTGACCCCTTATAATTTTAGCACTTTTCAGTAGGTTCATGTACAACTTGATCAATATTATCAACCTAATTTGTAGGTTTCTCAAGCATACTTCTAGGTTATAGACCAACAATCTCCTTCATTTCATCTTTGATCCACCAAGGTTCTTTTATACTTCTCTATTTATCTCTTTTATGTCATTACTTTCATAGTTTGTAGTCTTCAAAACTACCCTTATACAGTCAATCAGATCGACACTACCGACCCAGTTCTATGTGTTGTCTAAAATAATTAGATTGACAGTATCAACCTAATTCATTTTCAAAACTTACTTCCATAGTAAAAGTTTGATCTTATTAATCTTTTTATATATTTTTTACATATAGTGCTCACACTATACCTTATTTCAAAGTTAGAATTAACAACATATCTATTAGTAATTAGCTCACACACTTCCTTTTTGTTGCTTTCACGCTTAGAATAGTATACATAGTCTAATTAGGGGATTTTCAATAAATCACTTAGTTTCACTATTTCTATTTTATGCACACATGGCCAAATCACAAAAACATTAAAAATTACTTTAATATCTTGTTTACCCTAGGCCAACCTACTTGGATTTCATCACCAAGGGGGAATCCAACTTGATGTTATGGTCAAGTATAAATCATGGCTAATGGTATATTTTGGCTAAACACATGACAATATCATTATGGTGTGTGAAGTGAGGTGGTAGGCCCCAATACCAAGCTTGTATCATTACCACTATAGTATTTTTCAGCCCAGACTACCTAAAAACATCCTTAGATTTCTATCTAGTACCTTGATTATAGCCAACTTCTAATCATATTAAAATCATTTTTAGTAATCTAACTAATAATCAAGTTGACACATGAATTTGAATATGAGCGCTCTTTTAGAATTTGAATTAGCTGGTTCGCATGAAGGCAGGAAACTGATTGGGGAGAATCTGGCAAGAGGTACAGACCCTAGAAGAACTGTAAGGGGTGTTGAAAAGAATGTTGGGTCAGAATCTTTGGCCAATGTGGAAAATGGAAAGTCTTCATGTGTTTATGATCCTTTTTGTGGGGTCTATGGCCCCCCATTGTATCATGTGGTGGGGCAGGATCTCGAGAAGGAGAAAGATAATGTTGATTTTAACAAGGAAAAGTCCTCAAAAGGGATGCATGTAGGGATATCAGAATGAAGGACTTGGTCATCTCTATTTGGCAAGAAACTTACTGGAAAATCTCTTTTTCCACCGGTGACCGCTAAGTCTTGTTGGGAGAAAGGTGAGTTTCAATTTTTTATTCCAGATCCTTTAGTTGATTTTTTTGTGTCCTCCATGGAATTCACCCTAGTGGGAAAATTTTTAGGGGCAAGACCAGATCTAGAATCTCTTAGAAAAATGGTTAAAAGGAATTGGGTTATTCGAGGAGAGGTAGATATTACACCAATGTCGAATGGTTTCTTCTCATTTATCTTCAATTGTAAGGAAGATATGAATACGGTTCTTAGTGGAGGACCATGGTCTTTTGGTAAATGCTCTCTCACTATTAAAAAATGGGAGCCAAACATGGATCTATCAGATTCTTTTTTCTTAACCACTCCCATTTGGGCTAGACTTCTTGGTCTCCCTTTAGAATTTTGGCATGAGGACATTTTTAGAGGAATTGCCAGTTCTTTTGGTGAACTTGTGGCAATGGATAATGCTACGACTTCTAGAACCAAACTTCAAAGTGCTAGACTTTATGTTAAAGTGGCAGATCTGAATCATCTCCCAAAAAAGGTGGAGTTAATATCCAAGCTTGGTAAAAAAACTCAATTTTTTTTTTTTGAAGATTTGCCCAACTCTTGCTATGCTTGTAAGAAACAGGGGCATCTGGTTAAAAATTGTCCCTCCAAAAGTAAAATCATCCTAGAAGTGTTTTGGATGGGAAGAAAACCAAGGTCCAGCAAAAGAAAATATGGAAACCCAAAGAAGATCATTGCCAAGAACAAAAGAATAATGAAGAATCAAAAGCTCCACATGCTAAGGTGGATAAAGAGCATTCTTTTGAAGATTTTAATGCTTTATATGTTGAGGAGGATAAAGAGATTTCTTTTGAGAAAGTAAATTCTCAGAAAGAAGGATATGGTCTGCAATCAGAGATTATAAAACCTGAACAAATAATAGAGGATTTGACAGATCTATCAAAACAAATTGTTGTCTATCAAAGGATAGAAGATCGATGGAGAGATGTAGATGACAAAATTGTGTTAGAGGAAGGTGAATTCTTGCCTAAATATGGAAATAAATTAGAGGAGTGAGATCTTTTTTCTCAGTCTAGGGAGATTCATGTGTTATCTTAGGCTGATAATGACTTTCCTTTGGATGAGATTCCTCCTTTAGAAGTTGTGAAAGATAATGGAGAAAACTCAAAGCATAAACTAAACTAAAGAAAAAGGGTTGAAAAAAAGATCAACACTAAGGGGGTAGAAACTAGAAGAAGCAAAATAGATCAGCAAACTAAGGCGAAATCTCTTGCTTCTACTCCGAATAAATTTGGAAAAAGAGCTTAACAACATTCTAAGGTGAAACCGGATGTTGGTTCCCCGGATAAACTTGGAAGAAGATCCACTAAGAAAACCAGAGAGTTAGAAAGTATGCAGAATATTGTTGATGGTAGGCAGGGAACTATTTTGGACTTTACCCCTAAAAAATAGATATGAAAATCATTACTTGGAATATTAGGGGGCTGAATAGTATTCATAAAATGGATATTGTTAGGAATTTTGTTAGAGAACAAAAGCCTGATTTTCTCTTGCTACAAGAAACTAAAATGAATAAAGAGAAAGTGAAACAAATTAAAGATTTTAAAAATTATTCTAGAAATGCCAGTAGTTCAGAAGGTGCATTAGGGGGAACTCTGATGTTATGGAAGAAGAATTACCATTCTAGAACTATTATGATTGTTAGTAAATATCTTATGATAGCCAAAATTACTAGTGTTGACCAGAAGGAGGGTTGGTATATTGTAAATATTTATGCTCCTAACATTAAGAACCTAAGGAAAAAGGTCTGGGAGTCTGTTTCCAATTTTAAAAGCAAGGACTATTTTAGACGATGGATTATAATGGGATACTTCAATGTGCCTCTCTATGATCATGAGAAAATGAGAGGTAATGCTACCTAGATGGAAGGGAGATTGGATTTACTATAGTTTATAAATAAAGAGGGTTTAATGGATATGGACCTCCATGGAATTTAGTTTACTTGGAGTAACAAGAGAGTTGGTAATGAATGTATTCAGGCTAGGCTTGATCGTGATCTTATTTCTCCTGATTGGACAAAAGAATTCATCTGTAAGTTGGAAGCCTGCCAAAAAATTGGATCGGATCATTTTCCCCTCATTTTCACTGCTACAAAAATTAATCTTAAGAAGAATTTTCCTTTTAGATTTGAGAAGATGTGGATGCAACACCCACAATTTGAAATTAAATTGGAAGAATGGTGGAATATTGATATTGAAGGCATGGCCCTCTTTAGAGTTTCTTCTAAGCTCAAAAATGTTAAAAGGGAAGTTAAAAAATGGAATAAGAATAGTTTTGAAAATATCTTTGAGAATAAAACTGCTATTAAGGAGGATATTCTAAAAACACAGGAAAAAATTCAGAAGGAAGGATATACTCCTGACCTCCTCATTGAAGAAAATGAAAATTTGGCTCAATATCATGACATCATAACTAAAGAAGAAATCTACTGGAGACAAAGATCAAGGTTGTTATGGTTGAGTGAAGGAGATAAAAACACTAAACTTTTCCATCTATCCACTCTAAAGAATAGAGCTAAAATTCACATATCACACCTAAAAAAAGGAGACTTGAATATTATAGAGGATAAGGACATCATGGATGAAATGGAGACTTTTTTCTCTTCTCTAATGAAGGTTGATTGTAACATCAATTTGGCTAGTTAGGCTGAAATCCTTAGAGTGATTCCTCCTCTGGTTTCGAAGGAACAAAATAAAATGTTAAGCTCAATTCCTAAGGATGATGAAATTTTCAAAGCTATTTGTTCTCTGGGAGGAGATAAAGCTCTTGGTCCTGATGGCTTCCCCATGTTTTTCTTCCAAAAACTTTGGAAATTTGTTGGTAAAGATGTAAGTGATGCTGTGAAGGAATTCTATGGAGCTAAATAGATGCTTAAGGAAGTCAACTCCACCTTTTTGTGTTTGATTCCTAAGAAAATTGGTGCTGATTCTCCTGATCAGTTTAGACTGATCAGCCTTTGTAATTCTTTTTATAAAATTATTTACAAAGTTCTTATGTCTAAACTTATTCAAGTGATTCCTTTGATTATTACTGATCAACAAAATGGCTTCATCCCAGGTAGACAAATCCTTAACTCTATCATCACTGCTCATGAGAATATTCACTCCTTGTCTTGTTCTAACAATCAGGGGTTCATTATGAAAGTTGACATTGCTAAGGCCTATGACAGAGTTGATTGGACATTCCTCTCAAATAGTCTATTAGCTTTTGGCTTTGACCAAAAGGTGGTTGGTCTTATTTATCAATTGATTTCTACTTCCTCTATTGTTGTTCTAGTTAATGGAAGCTCATCTCATTTCTTTTATCCCTCTTGGGGATTGAGACAAGGTGATCCTTTATCCCCCATCTTTTTTGTTATTATGGCTGATTGTTTGGGGAGATATATTGGGGACTTGGTCCATAAAGGTTTCTTTAAGGGTTTACAACCTTCTTCTCATCCTCTAATTTGTTCTCATGGACAATTTATTGATGACACCATCTTTATGGGTAAGGCTAAAGTCAAGGAAGCTAGAAATTTTAAGCAAGCTATAAAGCTATATTCTTCTGCCTCTGGTCAATTGGTTAACTTGAATAAAAGTGCTATGTTCTTTATCAACACCCCTATCTAGAGGCAAAATAAAATTGCTAAAATCCTTGGATGTTCTATAGGATCTCTCCCCTCTTCTTACTTGGGTCTTCCTCTTGGCTTGAAGGTCCCTGATGCCTTCTAGGAAGATCTTATTAATAAATTCAGCAAGAAACTTGTGAGATGGAAATGAAATCTTTTAAGTCAGGAAGGTAAGTTAACTCTTCTCAAAGCTTGTCTTCAAAGCATACCTACTTATGCTTTATGTCTTTTTAGAATTCATATTAAATTTGCTAAGTCTATTGAAAAAATTCAAAAAAAATTTCTATGGACTGGTACTGAGGAAAAAAGGAGAATGCCTTTAATTGCTTGGGATCATGTTTGCAAACCTCTCAGTGAAGGGGGATTGGGAATCAAGAAAATCAGAAGTATGAACAAAGCTCTTTTAGCCAAACTAGGCTAGAGAGTGTACCATGACAACAAAGAGTGGAGTACCATATCGAAACATAAGTACCTCTTCAATGCTAAATCCCTTCCTGATTTCTACTCTTATCCTGATGTTATTCATCCCTCTTCCATATGGGGGGTTGTTCAGGGGACCAATAAAACTTTAGAAAAAGGATGCTCCTGGAAAATTGGTAATGGGCTTAAGGTGAAATTTTGGGATGATGTCTGGTTAAAGGATTATCCTTTGATTGGATATTTTCATCATAAGGATTTAGTTGATCGATGTAAGTAGAGATATGGCATATTAGTTAGTCATTATTGGCAAAATGATTCCTGGGTGAATTTAACTGATGTTGATCAAAGCTTCAATAATATCCAATTATCTCTCAATGCTATCTCTCTTTATCCTTATATTGAGGATAAGATTATTTGGCATGATGATCCTAGTGGTCAATTTAAAGTCTCTACTATCATCGTTTCAAAGGAAAAGGGTAATCAACCTTTGTGGTCTCATGCCTGGATTAAGGGGCTCACCCCCAAAATTAATATCTTCTTTTAGACTTTACTTCAAAATAAAATTTTGACCCTTGACAACTTGGAAAAAAGAGGAATAAATGTGGTTAACAGGTGTGTTTTATGAAAAAATGGATTCAAAGATAGAGACCATATGTTTTTGAACTACTCTCACACCCAGCAAGTTTGGACTGAGATTCTTAATTTTTGGGGTATAACATGGGTCCATAAAAATAGTGTGGAACTCTCTTTTAAAAGATGGTGCTACCCCTCTAAGGATCTTGATGCTCATTTTCTCTAGAAACTAACTCTCCCTCATCTATGGTGGGGTATATGGAAATAAATAAACAATAGAATATTTAGGAGTAAAGAACTTCCAGGATGGGTGCTTGGTTAGAATATCATTAGAGCCATCAAGGAGAATTTTAAAGCACAAAGGGATTCTGATCAAACCTTCCAATTTGATAACCCTTTACAATCTGAAAGGCCTAATTTGAAAATTGATAATCCAAGATCGATCATAAAATGGTATGTTCCTCCTAATGGATGGATCAAAGGGAACTTTGATGGAGCAGCTAAGGGAAATCTAGGAAGAGTGAGATGTGGATAGGTATTGAGAGATCATATGGGAAATATAATTAATGCTATTACTATCCCAATTGGTAATTTGAATAGCCATATTGCTGAAGCTACTGCAGCCCTCTACACCATTAAATTAGCTGTTGATTTTGGGTTTTCCAAATTATGGTTGGAAGGTGATTCTTTGAATATTATTAACATCCTAAATAATAAAAATTCAATTTCATGGTCTATTGAGGCTACGGTAATGGAAATCAAAGCCTTAATTCAAAAATTTGAAAAAGTGGCCATATCCCATACATATTGAGAGGCCAATGGGGTCTCTGACTGGATAGCTAAATATGTTGTTCAAATGGGGCATAAGGTGAGGTGGCTTGATGAATTAAATAAGCACATTGATCTCAAAGCGCATATAATTATGATGCCATCCATTCTAAAGTGGGAAAGATTTGCTTGGATTAGCAATTTAATGATTTGGTGGAGTGGCCTTATAACAGATAGATTACCTTCCCTAAGGAGGTACATTCATGAGAATGTAATGTGGTCACTGCATGTGTCATCATATAGGCAAACTCCATTTCAAGTAACAAATAATTGGTCCCATTTCAACCCTTCTGCCTTCTATTTTTGGGTGCTTCTAGTTTTTTGTTTGCTTTGCAATATGAATGGTGAACTACAAAAGTAAGAGCCCAAAAAATGTGATGACTGGAAGGCTAGCCAGGACGTATGGAATATTCTACAGAAAGAAAAGGTGGTCAATTATCTGGAGCATCTGCATGGATTTAAACCCCACATCACAACCACCTTTAAAAATTGGGTCGATGACAGAGTTACTCTCCATAGAGTCACTATGAAGCTTACTGAGGATTTCATTGTTGAGGTCATAGGGCTTCCCATGGGTGGTATTAAGTTCTCGAAATATACTAGTATCTCCAATGTGGCCTACAAAAAATTTCCAAAGACGGAAGTAGAGGAGAAGCAACTAGAAAAGAATGGAGACTTCTTTGATTTGGAATAGATAAAAGGAATTTGGAGAGATGTGCTATGATGTATCTGTGAGTACTTTATCCTTGATGATAGGAATAAAAGAGTTCACAAATTTCATTTTGTTTTTCTCAACCATTTCAAGCACAAGGATAGAATTTCTTTCCCTTTCTATTTGCATTTTTCGTTGCTTCAAAGCTTGTTTGCCCATAGGAAGAAGGAGTCTCGACCCATTTTACATGAAGGTCTGATACTTATCATAGAGGGTTTTTGTAAAAATAATTCCATAGCTTCGACTCCTTATTCTGACAAACATAAGGGTTCTCAGTCCAAAAAGTGTAAGAAGGATGAGAAAGTTAAAGGGATAGAAAAGGTAAAACCAAAACCCTCTAGTTCCAAAAAACAAATAGTAGAAGAGGATTTTGATTCAGAGAGTACTAAAATTTTTGAGAAGGATGTCCTAGAGGAAGAGGAAGGGATGGATGTTGGGGAGTTCAGTTCCAATTTGGATAGATATCCAAAAATTAAAGGAAAATTTTGAGAAAGGGAATGAAGGGGATACAACTGAGGGAAACTCAGAATAGAGCAATTCTGATAATGAGGATAATCAGACTATGTTGGGGGGAGGTGTTAAAGATAAATATATTTTAATTGATGATCTAGTTTTTATGAGAGAGGAAGATCACATGGTTTTGGTTTCTACTCCTGCTATGGAGATTGGGGAACAAGAAAAGGAAGACCCTATTCAGAATGAAGACCCTATTGAGACTAAAGAGAAGGAACTGATGGATAGGGAGGAACAAATTGAAAAGGTTGATTCCCCTTCACATGACAATGCTGAAGACATTCGTGACTCTCTATAGAGGGACATTAAGCTTTCCTTCCTGCATTCTGCCAAGTTCAAAGCTGATTCTATTCTCCAAGTTGATTCATGGATCTATAATGAAATAATGGGGCTGAAGAAGAAAGTGGAAGCAATGCAACACAATCAAGATGTTGATCGAACCAAAATCAACCATTTGGAGGTGTAAATGAGAGATATCCCAAATAAACTTAAAGATTATGAGCATAATCTTAGAATGCTCATCAAGGAAAGTAGAACAAAGATGGAGCAGGTAACATCAAGCATCTGTGCTACTATAGCTAGCCATAAAAAAGAGAAAATGAAGAAATAATACCCTTAGAGGGTCCAAGTAAGAGGACTAGGTAGAATTTGAGGAAGAAAGCCTTGCAAGATGCTGCTACTGTGGCTGCTAACTCCATCCAAGATACTGTTATGATTGGGAAGGAGGCTGTTAAGATGATTATGGAATTTCAATAGAAGACTAGGGTCTTCTTTGTTGATTTTGTTCTTGTTTAGGTCCTTCTTGCTGGATGTTGAAACTGGTTCTTTTTCTTGATCCTGTTTCTTGGTTCTTAGTCTTAAACTATTTTTGAGTTTATAGGTCTCTGTAAAATTTGGGTACTTTTATTGGTTTATGTTTGTGGTTTCAGGTCCCTGTAAAACCTGATTTTGATGCTGCTCTTCAGTAGGTTTTAGGAATGCTTTTCCTGGTGGATGTAAATGCTTTATCTATTTTTGTTTTTGTTAAAGGGTTTTGGGGTCCCTTCAAAACTTGCTTTTACCATAATCTAAAACAATCAAGTTGACCAATTAGTTAGCTTTACTTTTTAATTTGATTACTTGTTCTTTGTTCAATTATGTGTGAAAAAACTTATATTATTTAGCATTAGTACAAGGTTTTATTTGTGTGCCTCAATTGGATTGACCAACTTTAATCCATTTGAATATTTGTTGCCTTTTATCTCTTATTTTCCTAGATTAACTACAAAAATTATCTTGTTTTGATTCATAAATTTTTCATCATCTTGTTCTTTCTCCCTACCTATTTACTAGATTGACCATGTTGACCTAGTGTGATTTTAGCCCTTATTCACTATAATAGATTGACCCAGTCAACCTTATATAGTCTACAGCTTAGTTTCCATCTTTTTCCTACCTCTGTTCACTGTATTGGATTGACCCCATCAACTTTATACAATTTATAGGCCCTATTTTCTATAATGGATCAACTCAGTCGACCCTATATTATTTCTTGCTTTCCTTGTTTATTAATCTAATTCTTTATCATTCTAATTTTTCACTATATCCATCTCTCTTCGGTTAGAATGAAATCTCCTATCAGAATCTTCTTTGATATCTTTAACCCATTTAGGTACTATGTGTGATGTTCATTTCTTCCTCTCTTTTCCTCCCAAGAACACCATCACTCTTGGGGTACCTCTTCTCCTCCTTCATTGTTGAACTACAATATGGTCCAAATAACACCTCAAAATGAAGTTGATGGATCTGATCCTTTTTATACTTACTAAGAAACTTCTCAAAATATTCAAATTAATATGGGAGTGATTGATATAATTTTACTTAACAATCCCACTAATCCTTCTTATATCAATCATCTCCCTAATACCAATATGGGGAGTGATCCTACAAACACCAACCCACCTCCTAATATAACCTAACCATTATCCCAAGTTATTCAACAAATGAACATTATGAAAAATTCTAATACCAACTAAATAATGCAACTTCAAAAACACTTAATCAATGTGGTCAATCAACTTCCAACTATCCATCCCCAAGCTAATCCCAATTATTTCCTCCACCTCTTAGGGATGCCTCAGATAATGTTATTCCTCAATCCATAATAAATAACAAGATGCTTCAAACCTTTAAAAATGAGCCCTTATCCCCTTTCATTGTTTCCATTGATATTGGTAACATATCTCCAAATATCAAATATGATGGGACTAAGGACCCTACCTCATTTCTTAAATCCTTTGACAACATTTACAAAGAATGGATCCAAACTAATACATTCACCACTAATAAACTCTTAGTCAAAACCTTTATCAGTGATGTTTTAGAATGGTATAATCAACTACCCTAAAATTTTATTTGGAAACTTGAAGATTTGGTTAATCCTTTGGTTAAATATTTTAAACACAATGATCTTCCTAAAAATTGTCTTAGCCACTTTATCAATGTTAAGCAATCCCAAACTAAATCAATGCATCACTTTATTAAAAGATGGAAATTTTTATCTCATAAAGTTGATCATAACATAATGATGATAACTTATTCAAACTTTTTAACACAACTTTAACTCCTACCCTCCAATATAAGGTTTAAACCTTTGCTCCTCAAACAATTATGAAGCTCTTTATCAAGCTAAGTGTCAAGACTTTCTTATGAAGCAATTCAAACCTAATCCTAAAATTCTTAAAGGATATTCCCAAACATTTAATGCCATCACTAGTAATGCTCTACAAACTAAACAAGTAGTTGTTAAGATTGATATCCCTTCACCTTCTCATATACCTCTTTCATTTCAGCAAATGAAACAATTTTACCACCCTTAAAACCTTTCATCTATCCTAATGCTCCTCATAAGTGGTATGAACCTAATCAATTTTTTTGGTTCCATGCTGACATTGGTAATTATCATGAATTTTGTAGAAGGCTCAATAATTTTTTTTGTCTCTTATATTCTTGGTGATTCATTCAATCATGAAGTTATGATCAAACTTTGTCATCAATAATACATTGCTACTTCCCAAAAATGACAAACTATCAAAGCTCTACCTCTAATAACCAAAAAAATTCTTATAATAATCAATAAAATGTCAAGGATGTTTATACCATTGATCTTTATTACAATCAATATTATAACAACTCTCACTATGTCAACACTACCAAGGTTAATTATCATCATAAACTGGCTCACAAAGATCATGTTACCAAGCCAAAAAATCCATCTATAGAAGAGTAACTTCTTAAATATACTACCACCTCTAATATTGATTTTAAAGCACCTAAAGAACAACTTCTTCCTTCTGATCTTCTAACCACATCTATACCTTCCAAAACTAATTTACCTTGTAAAAATCATGTTGGTTCTTCTAAATCTCATTGGAATTTTATTGAATAAATCAACTCTATGCCTTCTAATATTCCTCTTATGGATTTGTTTCATGCTTCATCCTATCATCAAAAATTCTTCATGTAACAAATTCAAAAAATTGAAGATCGATCCTCCATAGATAAAGAACCACCTTCTATTGATTCTCAACTTACTAATGTCAACACCATTGAAACCTCGTATCCCTCTTCCAAACCTTCTATCAAATTCCTTGAAGAGGACATGATTAACGATGAAATTTTGTTCATGCTGATGATCCACCAATATTTATTAAAATAGCCATTAATACCATTATTATTTAAAAAGTCTTAGTTGATGAAGGTTATGGTATTAATGTGACATATTTATGGCTTATACAATAACTTGGTTATAACAAATATCAATTTAAACAAAACTATCTTACTTGCCATGATTTTGATAAGACTAATAAAAAACCACTTGATTGTATTTATCTTCCATTAACCATAGGACCTAATACCATTCAAACCAATCTTATGGTCCTCGTTCTCCCTTTATCTTACAATATCTTTCTTGGTCATCCATAGACCCATTGAATGTGATTTATTCCTTCTTATGGTAGTCAATGTATTAAATTCTTGCATAATGGAAAGGAATACAAGCATGAAGATGATACCAATCCATGGAGCATTTATCTTCCTAATCCTAAACATCAATATTGTATTCCTAAAAATACTAAGATTAATAAGGTTCCTTTACTTGATTTCATTAACATGAATCATGATCTACATGTTACTCTTGTGGATTTTAATGATGATGATGATCCCAATGACTTATAACACACTTACAATACTACCAAGTTGCCTCCATATATTTCACAATGGCTTCCTCCTCTATTACCAAGAGATCATACTATTACTCTTATTGATGAGATTACCAACTTTTCCCCTCCATGCAATCCTCAATAGCCTTATTTACCAGAAGATGCCTTTACTTACAATGATTTTAGAGTGGATAAATTATGTTAATATCCTCTCATCATGTCTCCTCATATATCTATCAATATTGGGATTTCACCTTTTGAAAATCCCCCTAATTATTAGGCTCTTATGATCCATCCAACATATGATGATAACTATATCATGGCCCAAGCTCAATCTAGAGATTTGGATGTCTAGCATTACCAAAAAACTTTATCCCAAATCCATGATTTTAATCAAGATGTGCATACCATGTCTATAGATCATACCTTAGATCTTAAGGGTCATGCACCTCTCATCAATCATCCTCTTATTGATACTCATTGGGTAGTAGAACAAATTATACCTTCCAAACCCCCAAAAGTTCCTATACCTTTGGATCCAATCATTACATCCAATCTTTCTCCCTTCATTGAATCCATATATATACCAATCTCTTCTTATACTTCTTATACTCCTAGCATTACACTTGATTCTAAGACAACTGATGTCCATCATATTCATTCTAATTATGATAACCATTGAAATCAAATTTTAGATCTTAAAGTAGATGTTGAATATTATTTTCCTCTTCCTACCTTGTCTAGTGACAAAGTTATTCTTGAGTTACTCCATGATCGATAACCTCAAATTCCTCAATAGCATCATAAAATTGGAAACTTTAAAACTAAAGCTCCTTGCTTCAACAACTTCATCATTAGCATTGGTCCTAAAACAAATCTAATTTCAGCCTTGCCTAATGCACCATATCACTTTCAAGATGGTAATACCAATCTTATTGAATAAACCACCCACGTCGAATATGGTACCCCATCTTATCCTTGATTGATTATAGTTTTTTGAGAGATTTCACTTATGAAATATGATAATTTTAGTCTATTATTTGAAAAATATCATAAATCTTTCACTTGGTCCTATGAGAACATGACTAACATTGACCCTAACATAGTGGTGCATAACATCATTACTTATCTTGATTCCAAACCTATGTCAAAAACAAAGAAAATTTCCACCTAAATTTTCAACCTTATGTCATAAGGAAATCATCAAATTACTCAATGCTAAATTTATGAAAGCTATGGATTATTTTGAATGGGTGTCTAACATTTTTCCCATTCAAAAGAAATTCACTATGGTTATTCTCATTTGTATTGATTTTCACAATCTTAATCTTACTTGTCCCAAGGATAACCTACCCTTACCTTCAAAAGATGCCATCATTGATTCCATGGCTAGTTATGAAATGCTATCTCTTATGGATGGTTTCTTGGGATATGATCAGATTCATATCGCTCCCAAAGACCAACATAAGAAAACTTTCACCATGGAATGGTGCACCTATTGTTATGTCAAAATGCCCTTCAATCTGAAAAATGTTAGAGCTACTTACCAACATGCAATGACTCACATATTTCATGATCTCATTCACAAAATTATTAAAACCTATGTGGATGATTGTATTTTTAAATCCAACCATCATAAAATCATCTTTCTAATCTTGTTATCATCTTTTACCATCTCCTTAAATATCAAGTTAGACTCAATCCTTACAAATGTGTTTTTAGAGTCACATCTAGTAAATTGCTGAGATTATTAATGTTTCTTCATGACATTGATGTTGATCTTGCCAAAATTAGTGTTATCATCAACATTCCCATTCCTCATTCTATTCCCAACATTCATATTTATTTAGGCAAGTTTGGGGAAATTAGATGATTTATCCTAGAAATGGCATATCAAATTCACTCCATCAATTCTCTTATCAATAAAAATACTACTTTATAATGGATGGATCTTTATCATAAAGCCTTTGATAACATGAAAGAGTCATTAATTCACCCACCTATACTTCAACCTCCTTCTAATGATAAACCTTTAATTCTATATAATTCTTCCACACCTATTTCAGTTGGGGCATTGCTTGCCAAAAAAGATGATATAGGAAGAGAGTATTTTATCTACTACATTAGCCGAGGCCTCATCAACTATGAAACATGTTATACCAAAATTGAGCATGATTACCTTGCCATCTATTTTTCAATTGAAAAGATTCATCATTATATGCTTTATCAAACTACTTATGCCATTTTTCATTCTAACTCCATCATTTCTTCTCTAAAGCCTTTCTTCCTAGAGATAGAATTAGCAAATGGATGGTCCTCCTTATGGAATTTTATCTTTGCATCATCACTCAAATATTTGTTTAAGGGCAAACCATATCTTACCAACTTGATTTTGCTTCCATTCCATATACTTCTCCCCTTCAAGCTGACCTTCTAGATGACAATATTCTTTACATTTAATGTCTTAATCAAGATATCTCTCTTAAGGATTATTTTCATATCTTTATCACTAATCTTGAAGCCAATAATCTTGAAGAATCTTCGACTCCATTTATTACTACTAAACCAAAATTATTTATCAAATAGCTTTCTAAAATCAATGTTGACTTGAATGAGGATACTTGGACCCTTCACTTTGATGGTGATAAATGCCTTTAAGGAGTTGAAATAGGTTGCATTTTTACTAGTCCTCTCAGTAAGATCATTACTTTAGATTTTTGTTTCACCTTTGATGTCACCAATAATATGGCCAAGTGTGAATATTTTATCTTAGGCATGAGAGTTGCTCTTGATTTAGACATTTAGTACCTTCATGCTTTAGGTGATTCTCAACTTATTTTTCATCATGTTAATGATGACTATCAATGTAAAAGTGAGAACTTTATTACCTATCATCAAATTTCAACCACTATTACTATGGATTTTATCTCTTTCACTATTGATCATATTCATAGAGATTAAAATTACATTGGTGATTATCTTACCTCTTCAGCTTCTCTATTTCATCCACATCAAGTTCTCTAATCCTTATTTTCTTATACAGATAAGAAAATATTTATCTTTAACTCGACCATCAGATTCACTTATCTTTCATATTAAATTTGTTACCATTAAACAAAGCATTTGGTATATAGACATCATTTAAATCCTTGAACATCAAACTTATCCTCCTAATTTAGATTCTCATGAAAAGACACACATTCATAAACAAGCTTTCAAGTATGTATTTCAACACAACATCCTTTACTATCATAACACTAAAGGTACCTTGCTACATTGTGTTATGCAAGATGAGGTCCCTCCTCTTCTTGAACAAGCACATGGGGGCATTTGTAGTGGTCACTGTAGTGGACATGATATAACATGTAAATTCCTATGTATGGGTTACTTTTGGCCTACTCTTGAAAAGGATGCAATTGAATATACTAAAAAATGCACTCCTTATTAGCTTCATAAGGATCTTATCCATTTGCCTCATTCAGAGCTTTAAAATATTTAGTATTTATGTCCATTTTCCATGTTGGGATTTTATCTTATTGGTAAACTTCCTCACTTTCAAGATGGACATGTTTTTATCATTGTCGCTACTGAATATTTTACCAAATGGGTAGAAGCCATACCTCTCATTAACTTCACTAGTCCTACCATTTCCAAATTTATTCTTAACTAAATTATTTTTTATTTTGGTGTTCCTCATACCATCATTTTTGACAATGGTGGTAATTTCAAAAACAAACATGTTAAATAACTTTACAACAAATTCAAGATCAATCACAAGCTTTCCATGCCTTATCATTCAAAATGCAATGGTCAAGCTAAGGCCACCAATAAAATTATCAAAAAAATTATTCAAAATACATTTCATGAAACCTACATGGATTGGCATATTCATATTTATCCTACACTTTGGACCTATCAGACTAGCATACACACTAGCACTAGGGCAAATCCATTTTCTCTAGTTTATTGTTCTGACTCAGTTCTTCCTTTAAAATTTGACCTTCAATCTCTTCATATATATCTTCATGGAATTATTCTTGATGAATAATTGCAATAATTTTGAATTCATTCCCTTGATCTTCTTGATAAACTTCATCTTTTTGCCTTGCAACATAACCACCAATATAAGGCTCATATCACTAGATAACATAAAAAACATGTTAAAATCCACACTTTTAATGTTAATGATCTTGTCCTTAAATTATATTAAACCCATGATAAATAAGGAAAATATGCCCAAAAATGGTGTGGCCCATATTTATTTAAAGACATTCTTGGTCCTAGCACTTATCATCTTCAAACCAATGATGGCCATATTTTCAAAGAACCCACCAATGCTCAATTCCTTAAAAAGTAATTTGCCTAAACATTTCCTTCTTTTCATTTTTTTTAATCTATATCTATCTAATAGTTTTTGTAGGTTGCTTAAGCATGGGTCTCTACCTCTGTAGTAGTTTCCTTACTTTCATAAACCTTTAGTCCTCCCTTTTGGTCTGTTGGTTTCTTGATGTACCATAGTCTTTTTTATCATCTTGCATCTTCTCTTGTCTTTAACACCCCTTGGGTTTTTATTTTTAACGATTTTTTTGTAATACCATGGATAGGACATGACATTTCCCATAAAATCACCATCTTTTATCTATTTTTCTTTCATTGTTGCTACTTGCCAATGTTGTTTTGGCATCCTTTGGGTTACTCTTTTTCTCTTGCTTATTAATGCCCTTGTGGGTCTCTCTTTTATGATTTGCTTTGTAAGACCATAGATAGGACCTTACCATCCTCATAAAATTACCACCTTTTCATGTTCTTGATCTTTGTTCTCAAAATTTAGCTTTTGCTTCTCTTGATAGATGAAATATGCACAATAATCTATGTTAGCATATTTTCCTCCATTTCCCTCTTTCTTATGATAAGGAATCACATTTTACTATCATTGTATCCCTCTTTTCCCTTTGTCACATTTTTTCAATTTGAATCAATTTAAATTGTTTCATGTGTCATTACTCTTTATTTCCCCTTCCTTTCATCTCCATATTAGATAAAACAAGGTCAAAATCAAGATAGCACTTTTATTTTACCTAGATTTATGAGACTCTTAGACCCAATGCTCTTTGAATTTTCTCTCTCTTAGTAACCATGTCTTAAGTTTTCAAATTAAGGTCATTTTTAGCACCCATTTTTGGTCTTCCAAATCCATATGGTGAGTAATAGAAAAAGTCATCAAAAGAAAGTTAAAATCCAAATCATTTTAAAAAAAGGCAATGATATCTAAAAGGCAACATACAAAATCTCAAAATTAAAAATCACACCAAAAGACATGATTACAAGAACATCTCCTATCTCAAATCAAATCTCAAACTCCACAGTTAGCTTCACATATAGCCGAAGTCCTTTAGGGTGTGGTAAGATAGTAAATTGGAATAGAGGATTTCAAAAAACTTTATGGTGCTACCTACTTTCTCACATAAGTACCCAATATTTGTAGTAGATTGACGACTCTATAAGAGGTCTTGAAGAGAGGGGAACAAGTCATCGGGAGGTAGGTCCATTTTAATTTTCATGCACATAGCCTTCGTGGGATGATCTATATACTCCATTTGTTTACCTAAGACTTATGTCACTAAGAGAAGTTCTTCATAGATCTTAAGATCCAAAGTCCTCTTATTTTGACAAACCTAATTTGAGTTTTTTAACTTCAATAAAGAGTTCTTTTACCTTGGTTTTTCCTTAATTCTCCCCTCTACCCATTTCATTCCCCCCTTGATAAAAAAATTGTGATTCCAAATCTATTTTCCCTTCATCTTCAATTCCTTCTTCACCTCTTAAAAACATGTTGGCACTACTTTCTTTTAATTTTATTTATCCTTAGAGTAAAATGACATGCTTGAAAAACTATGGATTATCTTTATTTTACACCATTATCTTACATTACTACACTTACTTGACTTTCCTTTTACCATTTCTCATTATTTTATTGTCTTGTTGTTATGGACACCTGAATTTATACCCTTTTTCAATTGTTGAGTGAGATTGGCTTGTTACTCCTCACTCATCAATGTTGTTTTCCATTTTATGCATCATTTTTCCATTGATGATTGAGATGTGATTTGTTACTACTCACTTATCAATGTTTTTTAACCATTTTTTTTAGTCCTTTTCCATTTATTTTATTTTGTTTTGCCATCATATTTGACATGTATCCTTGGTTTGACTTGGTGAGTTTGCCTTTCTTATTTAAGGATAGCTTGTTTGAATTTTTTGGTCTTTAGTAGCCTTGGATTTTTGGTTACCCAATTTACTCTTGGTTTTTACTTGGTCATTTGGTCTAACATAGCACTTGTCACCCCAACTTATCAAATTTCCCAAGTACATCTTATCCTCATAACACCAACTATATTGGATTTTTTTGTGTTTTTTTTCCTCTTTAGTTTTATATTCTTGGGTTTGTCAAAAGCAATCTCGACTCCCTACATAATCAAAATTAACAACATAGTAGACAACCATCCCATGATAAAGGTAATTTAAGGTACACATCACATTTACTTTTTTATTTATTTACTTTTTAGATTAATTTCCCTTTCAATCATTTACTTTTAGTTATTTTATGATTTTAAAATATTTCAACTTTTGTTAGCATCAATATTTTGTGTCCTTATGTTCTTTTTCAAATCACCATACCCTATTACACCTTAGTGACATGTGATTAAATTCAAGTGGGGCATATGTATACACATAATATTTTTAACTTTTATTGATTACTGATGCCTTACATCTTGTAGGAACCCATTAAGACTCAATCTCTCTAAGTTCACACACTAAGGGGTGCAATGAGAAAGGGGTGGGTAGAAATTTTGTGTTTTGTATGATTATTGTCCCTTTTTGCCACATTATTACCAATCTAACTAGATCCCAAGACCATTCTCTAAGCTATTTCTCTTCCCTTGAATATTCCTCTTTCATTCCTCCTTTTCTTGTCTTAAACTCTTTTAGACTTTCAATTGTATTGGGTTGAATCAATCAGCCCAATATAGTTTAGGGATATTATTTACTTACTTGGCTTGTTATCTTTTTGGTTGACCCAAGTCATATTTGGTAAAATGTCCTTGAAAACACACTAGGTTGACTAGGTCAGCCTCGTATAGCTAACATTCCTAGAAGGATTTAGGGTAAGATTTTATTATATATACAAGATCATTTCAACCATTATTCATATGTGCAAAAAAGAGTTATTATTCACTTGCACTTCTTCACAATCTACTGTTCCACCATTATACTTGAGGAGATTTAGCTTAGGTTTATTATTTGGAGAATCTAGTATTGTGGATAGGTCTTGGATGTTTTGGCCTTACAAAGTTATTCTTATGAACCACAATGAACTCTTGTAAATCCCTTTTGTCCAAGGGAGAGATTGATTATTGATGGGTTCACATTTAGGTAATTATATTCTAACTTTGTTCTCCTCTCTTTTAGTAGATAGAAGTATCATAAGTGTTGGATAAAATAATACTATCTTTCATATTTTATGTATTAGGGTGTTACTCATACATAATTATATTGAAGTTACTTATACATGTTTGTTTTACTTTTTATAACCCCCATTTTGTGTCACAAGATTTGGTATGCACTAGATTAGATTTTACTTTCTTTTTATTAGAATAAAGTGAATGTTTTAAACCTTAAGACTCCATTAGGGTTGTTGTGCAATTGTGTTAGACTATAGGCTTTAGAACCCTTCCTATCATGATGTGTTGTGACAAGTGATATAAGTGATCCCCTGATCAGGTCTAATGCATCCCCAAATTGGTCATACTCCCACTTGAAAAGTATATCCCCAATCAAAAGTATAGGTGTGATCTATCTTATCTAATCTAGGATTAATTCATAGACATGATGCATTTATGATTGCATACATAATTCAATTCATGATGTAATTTTTGTTCATATTACATTCAGACATACACCTAATAACATAGATGACAATAAAAACATTTTGAGAGAGTACTAATTTTATATGAGTGATGATATATCACATTCTCTAGAATCTATCCAAGGTTGTTTTGAGATATTTTATATAAATATGAATGTAAGATAAACCCATGTTTGATACACACTACATTTGGACAGACAATTATATAGGGTAGTTTAGGAATTCTTGAATATTTTAATGCTTAATCAAAATGCATAAGAATAATGCTATTCAACATTTTTAGAACTTTTCTAAGTGTGACATGGAAAATGGGAACATGATGGTGTAGGTAAATGTGTAAAAAGAGCCCTTAAAAGAGAGCAGGCAAAGCACAAGGATGGTGTTAATTTGATCGATGTTGTAAGTATCATGATTTGGTGTAATAAAAATATTTCTCATGGATCAAATAAAAATTCTCATGTGTGAATATTCTTTTGGTTAATAAAAGAACAAAACAAGGTAATGTATGAATATTGTATTATAGTACTTATATCGAGTGTTTTCCACTCCTTTCAGAGCTCAAATTCAAGTTCATAGACTATTTATACTAGGGATATGGCATGTTTGTGTTCCGCATGTATGTAATTTAATTGGAATGATTGTGAGTCAAAAGAATGGGTTGGAAAATGGTATTATAGACCCATATCACATATAAAGAGTAGATTTTCACTCCAAAAATTGATGGGTCATGAAATGGAATCATTAGTTGACTTTGACTACATATCAAATCTTGTGCAACTAAGTACAATTTATTATTTAATTAAATATACAACCTTAGTTAGATATTAGTGATATCTTTATTTTTTTCCTGATGTGCTTACAATTTTATTATGATTTAAATTCAAGACATGTTTTTGCATTCATTGCACCTGAGGATAATGATGAGGGAACAAACTACAACTTGTGTCATTATGTAAAGGCAAAAAAAAATTAACCACACATTTTATGGATGGAGAAGAGTTAATTTATCCCACTAGATGCATAGTGATAACAAGAACTTGGCTTCATAGGTACTATCATAAAAAATAAAAAAAATGTTATTTAAGGACTTTGAAACACACATGATGGTGCTTCATTATTCAATTCTAGTTATTGCTAAAAATATCTAAATGGTCAAATATCATGGAAAGCCTCACAACAAAATTTTTTGGGAAGTGTGTGAATATAACCATGAAGTGATTCTTGAAACACTTGAAAATAGAGTTGATCCTGAAGGTACATTAGATTGAATTGGTAATTTTATCTCATGTTTCAATTTAATATAGTTAACTTATTTGATTTAATGTATTTTAATTTTCAATTATTTTATCATTATGTTTATTTATGTTTAGTTTTTTACTAACAATTCTAATGTAGGTTAGTGTCACCATATGAGCTTCCAACTTCTTGTGGTTAGTTTCATGAGTAGAGAATATTATATTCTTTAAATGAAGAGAATCCAAAATACAATTCATAGTAATGTTATCTACCTTAAGTAAATATGTGTTCACATTCTCTCCATTTATCTTTTCAGGAAAACAAGAAAATAGTCTTATCTATGCCTTAATTATGTTTAGATTTAGATATAATGTTCTCAATATTACTTATAGGATTCATTCATGCATGTGTAGGAGCTGATGGTTTGTCTCTAGCCCTCATGGTTCTCCTAAAACATAACATAATTTCACTTAGTTTGCACACTCAGGGATGAGGAGATTCTCTTAAGGGATTCATCTAATCAACTTCAAAATTTAGGCATGATCAAGACTAAAAAATGACCATTATATCATTAAAATTCCTATCTATGTGCTTTTGCATAGATAGTTCATTGATTAGGCTAATGAGTCATAATATATAACCCCACTGACAATCTTTTGGAAATTTTTGAGAGATTTAACTACAATAGAAACCTCATTTTAGTGTCTTACCTAGATTGAGTTAGATAAAATTCTCCCAAGATTTCTAATATGAGTCATCTTTTAACATGTATTTTTTGATTGTTTATTTCTATCCCTCATTATTCTCTTACAATGCATGATAGAAGTTGACTCAATTTGTATACTCATGGATGAGGAGATTTTCTTAAGGGATGCATCCAATAAACTACAACCTTCACTCCTATGGCATGATTGATATTGGAATATGGATGTTCTATCCTTAAAATGCCTATCTAAACATGTTTATGTAGATGGTTTGTTGATTGGGATAATGAGAAGAATATATGGCCTCCATTAACCAACTTTTGGCCAATTATAAGATATTTGGATACAAAATAAACCTCGTTTTTCATCTCACCTAGATTTAATTATAAATAATACTCACAATCTTTATAATAAGACTCATCCATGCACATTTAGGATCTAGGGGTTTGTATCTATCCCTCACTATTCCTTTTCAATGCATGATGGAAGTTTGCTCAATTTTCACACCCATGGACAAGTGGATTCTCTTAAGGGATGTAATTTATTAGCTACAACCTTTTCTCCTATTGAATGATTGAGATTAGACAAAAGTATTTCTAGACTTTAAACACTTATTTGGATGTGTCTCCATAAATAGTTCATTGACTGATCTAATGGATCAAAATATACAACCCCCACTAACCAACTTTTAACCCATTCTAAAAGATTTGGCTATGAGAAAAACATCATTACCATCTATTTTATAGCTTTATTTATATTTAATTCTCTCATTATTTCTTATGGGAATCATTCATTCGCATGTATGAGCTGATGGTTTATCTCTAGCCCTCACATTTCTCTTGCAATACGCGATGGAAGTTCACTCATTTTTCACACTCAGGGATGAGTGGAGTCTCTTAAGGGATGAAATTGATCAAAAACCTTCATTCTTGGGGCACACCTAAGATTGGAAAATGATTTTTCTAGAATTAAAATGCCTATTCAGTTATGTTTGCATAGATGGTTTGTTTGTTTGGCTAATGAGTTAGAATATACGGACCCCACTAACCAACCTTTATCCCATTCTAAAATATTTATCTGTGAGAGAAACCTCATTACCATATTTCACCTGAATTGAGCTAGAGATAATCCTCTTAGAATTTTTTAGAGGACTCATCCATGCATGTGCAGGAGCTAATGATTTGTCTCTATCCCTCATGGATCTCTTATAACATGTAATGGAAGTTCACTTAGTTTGCACACTCAAGGATGAGTGGATTATCTTAAGGGATGCATCTGATCAACTTCAACCTTTAATCCTGAGGCATGATTGAGAAAATATACTTTCCATTCTATCCTTAAAATACCTATCTAGATGTGTTTGCATAGACGATTTGTTGATTAGGCTAATGAGTTAGAATATACAACCCCTATTAACCAGCTTTTAGCCATTTATGAGAGATTTGGATGAGAGAGAGACCTCATTTATACATCTCTCCTAGATTGAGTTATAATATCTTAATATTTATTATATGGCTTATTTTTTCATGTTTAAGAGCTAATGGTTTGTATTTAGGCCTCATGATTCTCCTGCAACATGCAACAGAAGTTTGCTTAGTTTACACACTCAGAGATGAGTGGATTCTCTTAAAGGATGCATTTGATTAACTATAAGCTTTACTCCTAGGGAAAAATTGAGACTAGATAATGGTCATTTTAGACTAAAAATGCCCATCTAGATGTGTTTGCATAGATGGTTCATCGATTGGGCTAATGAATCAAAATATACGACCCCCACTAACCAACTTTTGGCCTATTATAAGAGATTTAGCCTTAAGAAAAACCTCATTTCTACACCTCACCCATCTTTAGTTAGAGATAATACTCTTGAAATTTATTATAAGATTCATTTATACACATGTGAGATATGACATCTTATCTCTATCCCTCATTGTTTTGCTGCAATACATAACATAAGTTTGCTCAATTTGAACACTCACGAAAGAGGATATTCTCTTTTGGGATGCATCTAATCAATTGTAACCTTCACTCCTAGAGCCTAATTGAGACAAAAATTTTGCCATTCTAGACTTAAATCTATATGTGTATGTAAATATGGTTCATCAATTGGGATAATTAATCATAATATATGGCGTTGCTGATCAACTTTTAGCCTATTCTAAGAGATTTGGCCATGAGATAAACCTCATTACCTCATCTTGCCCATATCAAGTTATATAAAATACTCTATAGTTTTCTTATAGGAATCTTCCATCCACATGTTAAAGCTAATGGGTTTTCTCTATCCCTCATAGTTCTCTTGAAATGTGTGACTGAAGTTCACTTAGTTTGCACACTCAAAGATGAGGAGATTTCTTAAGGGATGCATCCAATCAACTATAACCTTCAATCCCAGGGCCCAATATTTGTTATTGGTCAAGATGATTATCTTTTTTTACAAATTTGTAAGGGGTTATTACATACCTTGTGGAAAATACTGAGGGTTGAAAATGTTTCCAAATTTAAATAAGACCTTTTTAGGTGCTCTCGGCCTGTAAGCTACTAAGAAACCCTAGGCCATTATAAAGGCCTTATCTATTATGATTTATATGGTCAAATGCTATCACATTTATAGGAGAGATAGGATATTATTTATATAAACTATTATATAGGGTTATAAGTGATTTAGAGTTTTGAGGAGTGAGTAATAAGAGTTTTAGGATTGTTTATCTTTAAAAACCCTATGGTTCTTGTCAAAATAAAAATGTCAAGTAAGATTTTAGTAGTTTTGGAGACCTAGAAAAGAAGGATAAATTTTGAAACATGAAAGTTAAGGTGTATAGGTATGAATGGTGGCTTTATAATGAATAAATAATGTTTTCAAGAGGAGGATGGTGTCAAGAAGTCTCAAAACATGTCTATATTAGCACAAAACTTTACAAATATGCCTTGGATGGATGTTTGGTTTTTAATCAAGGCTTATAACCTTTTAGAAGAGCTAAATAAATAATAAAAAAACTTTAAAAAAATCTCAAAGGTGATTGATTTATTATATATATATATATATATATATATATATATATATATATATAGTTTTATAGCCTCTTAGCCTTGCACAAGCCTAAGGTCAACCTAGGGTTTCCATATTGTAACTAGAATATCTTTAATTCTAGCCCTTCAAAATTCTTAAAATCTTAGAATCTAGTGTAACTTATCTAGTTATTGAATATTAATGAGGTTTTGGACTAGTATAATTTCATACTATATAGTTTTCCAAATTATGTCATTATACTAGACCTAAACATGCCTAATTGGCAAAAGAGTGAGTTGAGTTAGCTGTGTTGCATGGATAGTTGGATCATAAAACTTGACATGGAGTTGAATAATGATAATTAGTACTTTAAAATTTCTTTTTTATGGTCATAAACATTTTGGTTTATCCATACCTACTAGGTTTACATGTTTTGAGGGATACTAGAGAAAGAGGCTTGAAGAAGGAAGGTATAGTTGAGTTGGGAATTCTGACTTGAGGATTGTGTTGTTAGATTGGATGTATGTGAGAGATATAATGAAAAATTATAAGTCCCTATATTCACTATAAGTATGTCTAGAGTCATTGAACCATGAGTGAGATCTTGAGGCCTTGAAACTATGACAAAGAATAAGTAAGCTTAGAGGAAGATTATAGTGTACATTTATGAGAGTAGATTATGAGATTATAGGGATGATGATAAGAATGATATAATGCAAAGAAAGGTAAAGAGTGATAGATATTGAAAGAGAGAGAGTGATAGTTATATGCATGAAGGAAGCTATTGACTTCGCTATGTGTGTGAGAGGATGGTATTTGCATTGAAGAGGATGATATTAAAAGAAAGGATCATAAGTTCATGATCAACAAGGAGAACTAGAACTATAGACCTAGATCAAAGTGAATCAAGCTTAAGATTAGGCCTAGAAGAGCTTGAGAGTGTAGAATTGAGAAAAGAGGAGAGAGTGTAGAGGGATATAAAGGTGATATGTATTATAGAGAGAGAAGATGACTATGTGGTAATAATTTTATGAACCTAGTGAATTTGAGAATGATCAAGGGTGTTCAAGGGAGAATCAAATGACCTTCTATCCATGCAAAGGATCAGACCAAGTAGAGAGGAGATTCAAATAAGAGATTAGAGCTAGGTGAATGTCTAATATAAGTGTATGTTCCATTTACATTAGGTATTTGTTTTTCATTTCCATCATAAGACCTTAAACATAATCATTTAAATCATAAGTCATGCATTAAAATATATTTATATGAATTTTCAGACCAAAAGACCATAAATGAGCCTTTATAATAGTCATTCACATTTAATAGGTGATGAATTTATTCAAGAACATGAAAGATTCCTTATTAAAAATTTGAATTGAGTTTTTGAGGGAAAATATAAACATCCCCTAATTGAGATATTACAAATAACATGAATCCATGATAGGCTATTTATTACCAAAAACACACTATATACACTCTTATGGATGATTCTCCTACATCAATAAACCTCCTAACAACTATGATCAAGTAAAAATTATAATATTTACATCCCTAAAATTTATCACAAGTCTACTTACATCATAATTCCAAATTGATATGAAATTAAATGTAAATGAAATAAGTAAATAGTAAATTTTTCCTACATCGCTAGACCTCCTAACAACTATGATCAAGTGTAACTTATACTATTTACATCCCTAAAATTTATCCCAAGTCCACTTACATCACAATTACAAATTGATATGTAATTAAATGTAAATGAAATAAGTAAATAGTAAATTTCTCATGCATCACTAGATCTCCTAAAAACTATGATTAGGTATAACCTATAATATTTACATCCATGAAATTGATCATAAGTCCACTTACATCACAATTTCAAATTGATATGTAATTAAATGTAAATGAAAAAGGTAAATAGTAAATATCACATGTAAATATAAAATATACATAATGATGAAGCACCTAACTTAAAGAATAATGTGGATATTTTTAGCCCAATATGAAGTAATAATGATCATTAACCAATAAAATTTGTAAAAATTAAATGATAAAAATATAAAATATGCATAGGTAAAATAATTATATTTTCAAATAGTATATATGTGTATATGCAAACTTCTATGTCATAATTCAACATAAATAATAAGACATATATATAAAAAAAAATATAGACCATAACATGTACATGGACAAAATGTGTCATAGAGGCATATAATATGGGACATATCAGCATAAAAAATCAATTATGCCTATAAATAGACCCCTAACACAACAACTATCTCTCTTGCTCCTTATTACCTCCAAATAAATTGTGCTTTGTTGGCATAGATGTAGAGTTAGGGGTGTTGGAGGCCTTAGTATGAGGAGAGACTCTCCTCTCATCATGTGATTCATCCCTTATTTCAATCATAACCTCAAAAAAAAAATTGTGTCTGCACAACATATGAAATTTAAAAATTAATGCATTAAAATTATATATTAAAGATGATAATTTTTCCAAAACAAAATTTTGTAAAATTATTTTACACTCACCATATTTCATACAAATTGTTGTCTATGGATATGAGATCATGTATAAACCTATGATTGGGAATCCTATGGAGCATACATATATCATTAGATCTAGATATGCATACAATTATGTAAATATGACATATAATATAATTGCTTAAAGATAAAAACAATTTTAGTATGTGTTCTCACCAGTCTCCATCCATGAATCATGACTTGTTTCAGAGATAGTGGATCCTTAGATGTACATAAAACATCAATAAAACCTTATTATCATTTATGATGGGTGCCCATAACATCCATCATGATCTATAAAACTAATAAATGAATAATGTGTGAATCCAATAAACATGGTAAAAATCTATGAATATAATATATATCTTAAAACATAGTTTTTATTTCAAAGGACAATAAACATACATGAATAAATATATAATTGAAAATATTCCAAACCTATGTATAGGGTACACCCATGCCAATTTTATCTTCTACAATAGATTCAAGGCCTGTTGAGCTACCCAAAATATCACCAATAAATAAATAACAATTTTAGTTTAATAAATTAGTCAATTAAGTAAACAGATACTAGAAAATAACTTAATATTATTTTGCAAACATAAATAAACTATAATTAAAATTAAAATTGTGTATCAAATACAAATGGTGAAGTCAATAACTCCTACACAACTGGATGACATATCTTGATAGGAGTTGGTGAAGCTAGTACATCTGGAATAGTGTTTGGCACGCTAGTGTCATACACTATTGAAGCATATATAGGTAGCATATACTCTGACATGCTAGTCTCCTTATCTCCTAAAACATATATAGGTAGTGTATGTTATGTCATGATAGTCTCCATAAATATACTCTATGTATGTTTCACCTGAATAAGAGGTCCCAAATACTTCCTCCCACATGATGTGCAACAATGTATAGGAACTACAACATGAGTAGGAGGAGGGACATTAATACCTATACCAACACCACTAAAACTACTACCACCACTACCACTATGACCAACACAACTACCACCAGCACCACTAGATCCCCTACCACTAGCACTACCTATAGGTTGAGTAGAAGTCTTCAATTTATGCATACCATGCTCAATCATAACTTGAGTTAGACTTGTAACTTACTCAAGGATTTTCATATGTATGTTACAATGAAATATTTTAGGAATAGAGGCATGTGATATTGTCCTTATATTTATCTAATCTTGGTTATGACAATTTTGGTCTCAGTTGGTACTAGGTCTATCAAATGAAGACCCACCTCCCTACCTTGGGAGGCCTTCATGTCAAAATAGTTTGGAATTTCTCGCAGCACAAACTCATAATATAATTTTATCAAAAATTATAATTTAACCTCATTATTTTTGCATGGAGGCTCATAAAACATAATCCACCACCTATCCCAATAATTATTTTTCATTTCTTTATGAACACACCAATCAATACTAATATGTTTGCAATTAGTCAATGGAGGTTGGTTGGTTCAACACTTAATAAAAAAAGTGAACATAGTTTCTTTTGTTATTTTTTTTCTTAACATCTTAATATGAAAATTTATCAAAATAAAATTGTTTCATGGGCTTTCTTCCATGCAAAATTGCATCAATTGAGAAATTGCATTTCCCACTTCATTAAAAGTAGTCTATAGTATATTAGAAAGTGAAATGTATGCACTACTAGCTTAGGAGTGATGTAAACCATTGATGATTATTTATAATTGTTGATATTTTAATTGAGTTGTTCATATAATTAAAGTTCTTGTTGTGAAAAATCAAACTATTTGGGGTTTTGTCTAACATTCTCTTCATGCAATGAATCCGTCAAACTTGTGTGTCTATATTTAAATAGAAATATAAGGTTTTTTAGCTAATACAAGAGAATTTAATGAAAAACTAAACTGAAAACCCTACTTTCATAAGTAAATATAAATGGAAATGGAAAAATGTAAATTTAAAAATCAATAAACCTAAGGTAGCAACCTGAATGCTAAATCCCATTGGTGGGATACAAATACAAAGCATGCACATGGATCTATAATAGAAATTTGAAGACAAAAAAACATGAAAAAATCTCGTGTCTTTGAGCTACAATAACAAAATGAAATGGAAAATGAAAAGGGCATATGCCCTTTGTAAAAAACATTTAAAGTTGGAGGAATGTCATACTTTTTATCCCCCAAATATGTGTATTGGCCCATTATTGTGATGAAACTATTATAGAGAGTCACAATGTTTATTTATTTTTTTAAATTATAACTTCTTCAACTTTACAATGTGTGCCCAAATGGTAACAAATAATAAGGATTAGGCCAGTATTATATATAGATGTTTATTCATTAATTTAAAACTACATTTTATCATTGAAACATGTCTAAGATAAACTAATAAATACTTCCTAATTTAAAAAATAGTCATCAATTGTCCCTAGACACTTTGAATAGAGGGAGACACCTATGTTAGCCAACATTATCTAAGATTACCTATAGTGTCCTAGTAATACAAATAAGAATTTGAGGTATGGATAACGTCTATCTAGGATTCTTAATGTGTTTCTATATAAAATAGGTTGCTCCTAAATAAATGTTTTTAGTGGATAAAGGTGGCTAAAAAGGGGGATGGGTAGACTAATAGAGGTAAAGTGTGCTCAAGAGTGAGATATGTGTACATTTTTTAAGTATGTCAAAGTATATCAAATTAATGTCACTAAAGTGCTCAAGACTAAATTTAGGTGTCTATATATGATACCATTTTAATATAGTATTACAAATTCTAAATTAAAATAATAAGAATAAATAGACTTAGTACATTTTATAACAATGTTTGGTATTCATATGTATAATGAAAAATGTACCATTTTATACATAATAAACATACAAGGAAACATACATAGGTAAATTACACTCATGATAAGAAATATAAAATAATATGAACCATTGAAATAAATAAAAAATATAAGAAATGAATACACCTAATGGTATACAAACCAAGCTATCACTTGTTGAATTTGATTAGATAAAACTAGGGATAAACATTCCACAAGGATGTGACATTTAAAAATTTGTGAAATAAGGATTTTAAATGCCATAAGTAGCACTGGCCAAGACAGTGCTATAATTTGAGTGACATGGTAACTTCAAAAATACCATAGGTATCAAAGTAACCCTTTTTGAAATGGATAAAAATTTAATCTAGTCTTATTCTCTTCTTGACTAAAGAATCAAACAAGGGTGTCACAATAACAACCTCTACTTTTAGAACCTTAAGTGATTATATAGTAAAAAGTGATTAAAACCTTTGAAGTGAGAAAATAAAATAATAGGACAAAGGCACCTCAAATTATTATCCCATTGATGTAATTTTTTTATTTTAATAAATATGGGGAGATTTTAACATCATGTCTGGGCTATTACATGGTCAAATATTTCAATCATCAAGTGAAAAAATATGGTAAACCTCATATACATATATTTATTAAATCCAATCCAACACATGCATTAAGATTAACCCCTCTAGGTATTGTAGAGGGGACCATTGGAGATTGTGTTTTGAAATGTGTGTGTGTGTGGGTGTGGGTGTGTGTGTGTGTGTGTGTGTGTGTGTGTGTGTGTGTGTGTGTGTGTGTGTGTGTGTGTGTGTGTGTGTGTGTGTGTGTGTGTGTGTGTGTGTGTGTGTGTGTGTGTGTGTGTGTGTGTGTGTGTGTGTGTGTGTGTGTGTGTGTGTGTGTGTGTGTGATGGTAGAATTTTTGTTTATGCTTTGTAAGATAGTTTATAGTAAATTAAATCATATTCTTAGAATATAAGGGATAGAAACTATACTTCAAATATGATATATATATACCTTATCTTTATAAATTTTAACATAAAATCGTGAAATTGAAATTATCACATACATTCTAATGTGAAATCATGACTTCAATTACACTTTTTAATATTTAATAACACACTTTAATTAATAAAATAAAATATAGTACATCACTGATAATACAAAAAATATGGGTGTAAAATTCACACCCCAAAAGAACAACCAAACTAAGCTAGAACAAGCCTCAATAAGAGTAAAGTCCATGAAAGGCCACCTTAAATCCATAAAAACCAAGGTCAAACTAATTCAATTGTATATCAAACAAAAAAGGATAAACAAAAGCACAAACAATAAGGAACCCAATAAGAAATAATAACAAACATGGCAGTAGGCTAAAGCATAGGAGGTGAAGGATCTTGAGAGTTCCCTCCCACCCCCTTGATTTGGGAGCTCCTCATCAAGTAGTAAGGTATCCCAAACATCAGTCTACTTTTTATTTTTAATAACAATATGTTATTTAAGAATAAAATCTTATCTAAATGGAAAAATGGTGAGAGCTAGCCATAAAAACTTATCCCCCATAGGAGGTTCCCAACCCCCCACCACCACTATATCTATTAGCCCTATCAGATACATTATGTGGATATTGCCAATTAGGGTAATGATAGGAACTCCTATAGCTTATATATTACTAGTTGTGAGACTGTTGATTCCTACCACCATGCCCATGCCCCTAGGGTGAGAATCATGTCAAGGGGGATCTAGAGGTTCACAACTGACTGCATAAGGAGCATTCCCCCAATGATCTAGGATAATTTTTAAGTGTAGTTTGAGCTAAAATTTATCCATTTGTCTCTAAAGATGGAGGGTAACATTAGATTTCAAAAAAAAAATGTTAGTTATAAATTTCTTCCTGTATGTTTATGATTAAAAAATGTTTTATTTTTAGTTTTACAAATATAAAAAAGAATTTCAATATAGAAAATATGACATAATATGTTTTATCTTGTAGGAAGTAAGCTAGATTCCCTAAGGAGATCCATCTTCTAAGTGAGTAGTTTAGGCCTAAAGGGATTGAAGAGGGTATGAATCCATCTCCAGGTAGATGATCATGAAGTCAAAAATAAAATATGTTTTTAAGGGATTCTGTGTGGTGACAGGTGTAGTAAAGTGAGATTTGAGACACCCATGTGCTTGAGACAGTCACCCACATGTAGACTTTGGTAAATTATACACCAAAGGAAATGGGTTTTTCTATGTTCAATTAAAGTCACCTAGATAATTTCAAATCATCTAGCCAAAACACTATAAAGGGATCTAATATTCCATCAATGATTGAGGATCTCAATTTTAATATGATGAGGGTCCAAAAGATTATAACCTAGCTAAGGAGAATATGACAAAATGATGTAGTTGTAGGTCGGGACCAGTCTTTCCACCATGATGTAAGAGAGGTAACACCAATTTTCTTGTAAATACTCTTTAGGTATGGATATCTACAACTCAAAAATGGACTATACATCTTAATTATTAATCTTGAAATTAGACTTAACAATATTCCATGGAAGCCAATCCCAAATGGTCTTATAAAATAGATACCCAGTCATGTGGATACCTTTTTTAAACAACCTCAAGATTTTTATCTAAGATACCATGAAAAAGGGAACATTATGAAAATTTTAGGTGGGATACCACCATAAAGATTGAGCATTAAGTGAGAGGCTACTCCTAAACCCTTCCCCCACATAAATTAGGTGAGGTTTAAACTTATCCCAAGCCTTCCAAATGTTATGAGCAATAAAAATGCCCCTATCTTTATAATAACATGAGTGATGAAAATGTTGTGGAGACCAATCCCTTGCCGTGCCTTGTTTCTAAGAGGGCAGCCTTGGGAGATACAATGCCTCAATAAATTTTTCCAAGATTCATCCTTTCTAATATTTTAATAAACCATTTAACACTGAGGTCAAGATATTGAATTTTAATGTTAATGATCTCAAGCCCATCAGCTTCTTTAGGTTGACAACAAATGGCCTAAGAGACTCTATGAAAACCATGATGTCCCTAAGAATTGGCTCATCGAAAGTCTCTTAATATTTTTTCAAGATTAGAATAATATGCATTGGAAGGATCCCAATAGGATGATTTGTACACATGAGTATTGGTAATCACATTATAAAAAATCTAAAACTTCCCATCTAGAGTCAAGGTTTTGTTGATCTGGAAGGAAATGTTTTTCTCAACCCTTTAAACCACATAAGACCACCACTCAATGGAAAGGATCAAAAAGCAAATGGAATTCCTAAAAACTTAAATTGAAATCTAGGGAGGATTAATTTCCATTGGTATCCCTCCAACCTAGGAGGTTTTAAAGAGAGTGACTAGTGATCATATTGAGTCTTCTACAATTGGATGGAAGACCCAAAAGCAAGGTAAAAGGTGTCCAGGTAATCCATAGAATTTTTAATAGAGTCCTCTTCTTATTAAAGAGTGAGAAATAAATCATCAATAAAGTGTCCATTTATAAGTTTATGGTCTAAATTAGAGAGATAAATACCCTTCACCAAAACCATGGAATCATAAGTAGCCAATAGATTACCGAATCCCTTAGTAGCTAGAACATAAAGAGAAGGAGATAGAAGGCACCCCTATCTAATAGATTTGTGAATATCAAATAATTGAGATTGAAATACATTGATATTAATATAATAACTATCATCTTGAAAAAGCATATTAATAGTTTACACAAAAATCAGACCAAAAACAAGACCCTAAAGCATAGCTATAATGAAAGGCCATTAAATTCAATCATAGGCTTTCTCAAATTCAATCTTAATGAATAATTATTTATAGTTAGAATTCTTGGCCCATTCCATAAATTTTTAGATATCAATGACATTTAAAATGTATATATGTTAAATAAACCCACTTTACTCACTTCTCATAATTAAGGGGAGAAGGTGTTTTATTCTGAGAGCTAGAGCTTTGGCTATGATTTTGTAAGATACATTAGGAAGAGTAATGGGCCTCTGGTTCTAAAAACTTTAGGGTCTTTATATTTAGGAATTAATTTGATGTTACCTTCATCAATGAGAGATCCCAAAGAGTTGGACAAAACAACTTCAAAGTAGACTTTATGAATATCATAGTATCCCAAAGAGATTGATATAACTCATAAGGAAAATCATCAACTCATGGGAATTTTTTAGTGGCCTTCTGCATAATAGCTTCCTTAAGATCACTAAAGTTAAGAGATATATTAGATGCAACTCTCTATACTTTAGAGAGATTACATGGGATAACTCCAAGGCATTAGGAGAGAGAGAGAGAGAGAGAGAGAGAGAGAGAGAGAGAGAGACTTCATGAGTAGGAGAGGTGGGTTGATCAGTAAACACATAATGATAGTGATTCAACAAATCTTGTAAGATGTTAGGTAATTTGGCAAATTTGGTTGAAACACATCTAATCAATTTGGTTTCATCTATAACTTATCTAAACCAGAGAAGAGAGAAGTATTATTTGGTCACTTTATATCCAAATTTTAACCAATGCACCCACACTCTAAGTTATTCTCCTCTAGCCTTATGAGGCTTAACTAATTGGATTTTATGTCTTTTTTCATATATTCAATAATAGTAGTGGTGAAATTTATTGGATCACCCCACCAATCAATCCAACTAGTATTACTAGTGTGTATGTGATCTAAGTTCCAAATTTGAATGATATGCCCAAAAAATTACTCATGTTTAAGATGGCTAGTGTTGAGGTAAAACTAAGAATTATGGGATTTAATGTTGGGGGTATTTCATTCAAAATAAAAGTAAATAGCATGATGAACTAACAAGAAAGTATATATGGTAATAACTATAGGTTAACCAAGTATAGGAGCAAAGAATAAATGGTCTTATTCTACTAGCAGAGCATAGTCAAGACACTTAATCACTCTATCTTTTCCCTAGAAAAAACTAGTCTAGGTAAACCAAAAAGAATTTGACTCACTCCTCTAACAGTGATTGGAATCAAAAACCTTAAGTTTGTTATTCATGTATAACCATGTCTCCCACTCTCCTGCATACCACCACATGGGGATATGTCCTTATTTATCTTCAATGGACCATACCATATTGAAGTCACCATAGGGGATGTAGTGGGAATTTGGGAGAGAATCTAGAAACCATCTCTAGAGAAAGGTACATTCCACAACATCATTAGATGCATAATGTTTGATAAGGCCAACAATGTGCTCATCAAAGTCAAAAATATTCCAAACCACCTAATGGGTGGGGTTAAAACCCTAAAAAATAATATTTTAAGAAATTTTAGGTTCCAAAAGAGTGACAACACCTCCATATCCATGTTTTTGATAGGTATATTGATAAAGGGCCCTAGGATAGATAGTGTGAGTCATAGTGTGAAGGAGGAAATCATAGATTTTGATTTCTTACATGTAAACAAAATCATTTTAGAGAAATTCTAACAATTTTTCATGACCGTATACTTACATTTTAGATTAGTGATACCTATAACATTTCATGAATAAAATAGCATTGAGAAACATCAAGATTCATAGCATTTCCCTCTATAAGGTCTTAGAGGGCTACAAACTAATTAAAAGTTGGATCAAGTAGGAAAAACTCTCCTAGATTGAAAAGTTACCATTTGGGTGGCACATAGTCCTCATCTACAAAAGGTGAGGGGATATGAGAGTTCCACATAATAACTTTGAAATTGAAAGTCACAAGACTGATCTCAGAGTCTGAAAAAGTCTCCCCAAAAAGGGGTTGTGAATATGGATCCATAGGAGTAGGAGATGGGGAAGAGACAAAATGGGAAACTACTTGAAGTTCATGAGATATAATAGATGAAGGTTTAACTTGCATAGGTACATGCATATTACCAATTGATACTAATGAGTTTGGACCTTATATGGGTTGGTAAATAGTTGGTTGGCATCTAACAATACCATGGGATGATTGTTTTTCATATTAGAGATTGTCATCCACCAGCCAGAATTCCCATTATCAGGTTTTGATTTAAACTCACTTTTTTCTTGAGGAACATAATGAGTGGGGACCATTAAAAATCAATCTCAAATCATATGGTCCAAATCTTGGAACTAAAAATAAGTGTTTATGAGGTTAACACACCACACATAATGTGTGAAGTGATTATTTCACACTTGTATCTCAATGGACTCTTTAAGATTTTTGGATAGGTTTATTTCCACACAAATCCTTCTCTAAGGATGTGTTGCATATAACTTGGGTTGTTCATGGTAGATAAAACATCCCAGAGGCTTAATATATTTGTCAAAAAAATCTATAAAGGGAAAGGTAAGCCCAAAAGTTCTATTCAAAATGGGATTTTAATTTTGGCTTGTTTCAAGACCTAAAAGTGACAAGTCTAATGAGAGAAAATAAATAGTGTATTGGAAATAAACTAGAGGCCATAGATAACAATAGATTTACATATTTTAAATTTGTGAAATGAAATAAAAAGAAACCCTTGATAAGGTTTTGAACTTATTCCATTTTCACACCACGAATTTGCCAATGGTTATGGACCCACTACTTTAATAGGCTCTCTAAAGGGACTTGACCCACAAAATAAGTGACTCAGGTCAAAATTTAAAAATAATTATAGGATTTATCAAAATTTGGTAAATCTAGAACAATATTAGGTAAAGAGGTGTTTGAGTCAAAACTAATACCTCATGGTAGACCTTTGAGATAAATGTTTGAGCTTTTTTTGGTTCCATTGATTCTCAAGATCCCAATAGATATCCTTGCATCAAAATATACATGAATGGTGGCAGTAACCATTTAATAAAGGGTAAGAAATACCACCCAAATGTTAGAATTCTAACCTATATCAACATAATAAATGTGTTTTAAAAATAAAACTAATCCTGCTTAGATCTATGATAGATCAACAATGTGAAAAATGAGTAAGAAACCTTAAAATATTAAAAACATCTAGTGATTCATATGGCTCCACCAAATTAGAATGATAATCAAAGTAAAATCAAAGATCTAATAAGATGATTGACTTTGTGAATAATTTTAATCCCTAAGGTATGTGGCTTGTTAGCCTATGTAAATGAAATGTAGGCTTATCCTTATAAATACAACATGGTTATGTCAATCCTATAAATGATTGGTGAGTTTAGTATTGGCCTATTAAATCTACAAACTCCTCTTAGTCTATTAATCTCAAATATTCATGTGTTACTTAACCCATATTAGGTAGTCAAAATAAACTTGTAGTCATCTGAGTATTTTAATGATTATAGATCTAGAGTATAAAAGATGCTATACAAAATTGAAACTATCCACATGATAATGATGAGATAATTTATGTTATTAAATTATATTATTATAAAAGTTAATAACAAAAATGTTTTTATTCTGTAGTGATGAATTGCATAAAAATGTGAGTAGAGGGATGTATAATAATAAATACATAGCCGATAGATATAGGGGCTGAGTGTGACTTCCATAATGTACCATTTTTACTATGTTCTTTCTCTGAAGTAAAGATTTATGATCCCCATGTAAAGGGGTTACACGAAAAGCACCATTTTCATCCCTCATCCTTGTGACTTATAATTATCATCATCCATACACTAAACAAAATAAGTAGATTACAACCAATTTGGAGATGAATTGTACACTAAATGAATAATATTTTGACCTAAATTGAATTCAAAACATAAACATAGTTATTTTTATCATTAGAATGTACAAATAAATATACACAACTCTCATTATTGTTTATGTGTAAACATTAATTTTTTAATGGATAATAGGTTATTTTTAGTGTAATGCATATGAATTAATAAAATAATTATGAAGATGGAGTAAATAGATGGTTATAATAAAAATGTGTGTGTGAATAATTTATAATAATTATCATAAAAAATTGACATCATAAATCTTTAAAAATGAAGCTAAAAAATACATCAATGCCATAAAGTTCTAAAAAAGAGTTGATTAAACATGACTATAAACTAAGAGTCTTAAAATAATATATTATCAAAATGCATTAACAAGTGTGAACATTAAATAAAAAGAACAACTCTAAAGGGAGGTGGTGGTGGATCATCTTTGGGAGGTAGAACCCAAGAAGATGTCTCTCTTGATGATGGACCTAAATCCACTCCACCATCTTGAGATTTATTGGTTAGATCCAAATGCACAAACATGTCAAATCAAGGGGAGGGGCACAATAATAGTGGTTTTTTCACCACCCAATGCTAGGGAAGTGTATGAAGACAACTCAACAAAAGCTTTCCCAAGTCACTGAGGACTCCATCCCCTCCATAGAAGAAACAACCATATGATCGACTTTGTTGAGGGGGATGGAATGAGAAACAACCACACAAGTAACTTTGTTGACTTTTGGGCACCAATGGTGGAAACCCTTATGGTGACACATCTAAAGGGACCTTGTTCATAGTATAGGAAGCACTCTACTAGTGATAGAGGAGCTCTTGTAAATGATGAAACTTTGAGTTCACCTTCTTGGCTTGTGATTGTATCTAAACATGAAGAGGTGAAAACAAAATATTTCTCATTAGTGAAAAAATGTTGACACAGAGCCTCATTATTGATTAAAATAGCATTCATAGAATTATAAAGTTGTAAATGAAATGGAGATTTGAAAAAAAATCTAAAAAAATGATAGGCATGTTAGCCATTTGGAAGATCTCCAAACAAAATCATCCTATACTTGATGGTTTATGGGTGGAAAGGCTTAAAAACATTATGTATCCCTTACCAAACATCATGGGATTGAGGGAACATCCAAAAAAATTTAAGGTCTTTGGTCTAGAACATGAAAGGAATTTAGGATGAGGCAACCCAATGTGATGAGCGTATCCCCCAACAATAAATCATTCTAGAATAAACACAATAAAAAGTGAATGAGCTTGGAAAAATTATATTCCCATATTTAGTCAAGATAAGTAATCAATTTTCATGGATAATAATTTAAACTCCACTGACTGTTTAAATTTCTAAAACCTAAGAAAAGGGGACTCATAATCTAATATAGTAACCATGAAGAATAGTTCTTAAAAATAGTATCACAGTTCATCACAAATATTTGCACCATGTTAATGGTGGTTAAATGTTAACATAACATTTTGCATAAGATCTAGAATGTGTAAAATGTAAGGCAAGAAGTTTATAACTTAAATTTTCCCTATAGATTGGACCAAGGAGACCAATCCCTAGGTGACACTAGATCTTAAATTATATAAATTCATTTCTTAAACAATCAATGTGATTTAATGCCCAACATTTCAGTAAGCCAAAGGCTATTTATAGTCATAATATGAGACCACCATAAATTATGGGTATTAAATAATAGACTAGATATAAATATATTTCCAACCCATTTGAGGAATGATTTAACCATTTCAAAAGCTTTCCATATAGTTTAGCCACAAAAGGACCTTCAATTTTAATAGTGGCAAAGGTAATGATCAAAATATGTAGCCCAATATTTTTTCAACTAGTCTTACTATTGATGTGCATTTTATTCACACCCCAAAAACATTATGAGGTAGCCACTAATGTTTTAGGATATATGAATGAAATTTAGTCCAAGGCATGAGTTGTGGGGTATTCAATTTTGTAAACAACCTATTGGTGGAATAGTGTCAAGTGAAGTAGTTTATTTACCACAGATGGTTTGGATATGGATGAATCTAAATATACTTAATATGTGTGGATGAATGATGGTTCTAACCTAAAGTGGTAAATAATTAAAAATAAAACTAAAAAAAGAGGGAAATTTAAGGAAGAAAAGGAGGTTTGTGGACCACACTAGATTGAACTTTTATAAGCCAACACTTGAACTAAGAGTTTTACAAGGAATAAAAGACCAATATTTTCTATCAGATACTATATCACACCAAAAATAAAACATAATTAGGATTCAAAGGGAACCAGAATACAACAAACTTAAGAACATAAATTCAAAGGTTGTCATATTTGTTAGATTATGTTAACACATCTACAATGAAGGGGATGATTCACATGCAAAATACATTTAGATAAAAAAAATAGCTAAATATAAAAACTACATATTAAAAGATATAAATCATGCACAACCAAAAGACTATGATACTAAAATAATATAACTTCTTACATAATCCACAAGTTTGGATAAGAATAAATATTTACACATTGAGATCAATTGCAAAAATTTCTTTAGAATTTCATATTAACTTCAATAACTGAAATTATCCTCCCTTTGGGACTAGAAGGATACAAGTATATATAATCTTAGGTTAGTGAAGGCCTTATCTCTCAAGTGAAGTCTAAAAATACATGTCCAAAAATATAATTTTATGCTAACTTGCATGCAAAGCATGCATATATAATTATGATTGCTCAAAATAGAATTATGCATCTAAAATACAATGTATACCTACTAAATAATTTAGGAACTAATAGTTCCATGTTAACTAGAACATGTAAATAAAAAGGTATATTTAGAAGGTTTTGATGCAGCATTAATAATAAAAGAAAACTATAACTTAACTATTGTAAATGCTGAATTTGGTGGAACTAGAGTTGTAACTTGTGTTACAATTGGAATGGGTATTAGAATTAAAACTATGCCATAACTTGCTACCAATGTAGTTATGCTAGTAGTTTATGGAAGTAGCATGTAAGTAGGCCCAATTTGAGTCTATAATAATGTGTATCTAGGAAGATGTGTACCTTGAGGTGGAGTAAGCATGACCCCTACTATTGATTTTTTTCTTGGTGGCTTCCATTTATAGATATAGTTCATGTATTACCTAGAAGTGAATGTCTATGGTTTCAAAGTCAAGTAAATCTTTCTTAAACAATTGAGGAATCTTGTCCATCAAATTCTTGTGTGTTTTCAATGCATATATGACCTCAACATATAGTGCTTCAATTCCTGTTATTTTATCTCTTATAAAATTAACCATTTTTATTATTTCATTATTAGTTTTATAAATAGTTCCCTAAATATCCACTCTAAAGTTATTAGGTGTTGCTCGTACGAGATTTTCAAAAATGGATTTAGGCACTAATTACCTCTATGGGGTGCTTACCTAAGTGAATCTTAAATATATCACAATATATATTGCTTCCTTTTTGTGATTTAAAAAATGTTTAACTAGATCTCACATTTCTTGATGCTACTCAAGTTGTCCCTTTTGGTAGCAATGTAATTTTAAGCCCATGCATCCTCCAACATTGTTATTAAATTTAAATGGGCATAACATTTATTCCTAGTTGTTTTGATTATAAAATGTATCTTACCATTAATTTCCATTATTTTATTAAAAAAATTAAGAATAAATCCCCACTTGGGTTTGGATATGACATTTGCAGACCTTATTATATCAATAGTATCAAATAGTTTCCTAGTTGTCCCCTACAGGTTATCCAAAATTTCTTTAGAAACCAAGATGGTGCTCCTCTCTAGTTGTTGTTTTCACTAAATATTTCACCCTAGAATAGGGTGTTCAAGCATCTTCAAGATTTGGGAAACATGGGAATACTTCTAGGTATGTGGGTGTACCTATGGTGTAAGAAGACCTCTAGGTTTAAGGGCTAGCTCCCTAAATATATCTTGAAGTGCTTATCAGCTAACTAACTATTTGATTATGGGAAAAGGGATAGAATTTTTCATGAAAATAAACTAATCTAAGGGGGTGATGCACCAAGATGATTTCCATATGACTATCATACCTGTTTCACTAAGAAATAAGGCACACAAACTAGCTTCCAAGTCCTAAAAGATTCTAAAGTGAGTGTTTGAATATGGAGGTGAGATGTATGAAGGCTATCCAAGGTAAGTGAACAATAGGCTATTTTTAGACACTAAGGCTCATTTTATAGTTAAAATTTAGACCCATTCACTTTACAACACTTCATATAACTTGTTATAATAAGAACTCTTATATAAACATGAGAGGATAAGGGAAAAAATGATATAACATTATCATTTTACATCACCATACATCAATTTGCACATATAGACAAATGTTCATGAACTCAAAAATAGACTTGAATTTATTATTCAAAGTCAAAATATAATGTCATTCTAGTAGGGATTCACCATACATGGAATCAAACTAGCTTACAAGAGCCAAAAATGGTTGATACTTATATAATTGGAGAAAAAGAACAAGAGAATGAAGTCCAAGAGTTACTAGGACATATGTCATGTTTAGAAAAGGATTTACACATGTATTATAATGAGTTTGAGATAGAACATGCAAGTTTTAATGAGATAAATGGCCCTCAAATGCATGAAACTCCTAAAATGTGGCATAAGACTCCTCATTGTTTGCTTAGAAAATATCATTTGGCCTTTTTGGAATGTCCCACAACTAACTAAGGGAACATATCATGATTTTAGTGAGATGGGGGATTTTATACATGATATACCATGTATTGATTTCATCTTTAATCATCTAGATTCTTCTACACATGAGTTACTACTACCTACAGTCCAAGTAACTCCTATTTCACTCACCCTTCACACTTGGCCTTAAAGTTGGCTTCATTTTTCCATGAAAATCCATACAAGGGATTGAATGACACATATCAAGACCTCCCATAGCCTTATATTATTTAGTTACACCTTAAATGGCTTTTCACTTGAATTTCTTACCTGTTGAGGTCAACATACCCTTATTTATAAAAAATGTGGACCCTTGTTCAAATTTTGCAAATGATACTAAAAATTAGGCATTAAACTTATTCATAGTTCATTATTGATTATCATGTTTGATTTAGCTTACATTGACATGATATAATATAATATTTATTTTATCTTATCTAATCTGCTAACATTTGGCTCATGTGTTTCCATCTTGCAGGATCAATGGATCTTCATTAGAATGACAAATATTCATGGGTTTTTGCTTCAATGATAATTTAGCTCTTAGTTAGTTAACAAATATAGTCCCATTTAAGTCACTATGTTAATATTTGGTACTTAATTGATTGATTTAATCTAAGTTTAAATGACATTTAAAACCTTAGTCTAAATTGCTCTAGCTTAAGTACTTATTAAAATGGACTCATATTTTTGATGGGTCACTTTATCTCATCTAAGTCTTATTTTAATTATTTTAGCCTAAATTTTAATCAATTTTATTAATTCATTAAAACTTTAGTATAATATTTATGTTAAGTGTTTATATATGTACTGAACCCTTATTTTTTGATTTTATTATTCGTAGGTACAAAGGAACACATGCCTACCAAGTGTCGAAGCCTAACTTGATCAGATCAAAAATCAATGGTACATAGGTGATTCCCTAAACTTATAAAGTTAGAGTTCCCCAGATCAATATCAATGGTATATATTCAAATGTACAAATTTTGATCAATGATCCACATTGAAGCTCAAATTCAATAAGTCAAGATTAGATTGATGGTGCATATTCAATCACATAAATAGAGATCTAAAAGTGAGGAAAAAGTCAATATGTCAAATGATCTTAAGATTTAATGCAATGGTGATAAGTGTCATAATCATGGTGAATTAAATCAAATAAATATTCCATATTTGATCATATTCTTGGAACATTAATGGCACACATTTTATCATGTAGATAAAATATTAATGATGCACATTTAACCATGCAAATGGTGATCGATGATGTGAATCGAGTCAAGGAGTAAAAAATCCTAGATTGCATGCAAGGCCACTATGTGGTCTAAGAGTGTTAACCAGATGGAGACTATTAATAGGGTACATAGAAAGCACATGGGGCTACCAAGTATAAATTCAAAAGGCCATATCAAATATCAATGACCACATTGAAAGTCAAGGCTAGAAGACTCCTAAGGAGATCAATGGAGCAAATTTAATCAAATTTATAAGGGGAAAAAGATGATGACATGTGTCTGAAGTGAAAATGGTCACATTATAAAACTAAATAAGTTACATGGATAGGAGATGCCATATAAGTAGACATGTCAGATCGAAAGATTTTATGGACCTAAGCATACAAAGTTATAAATACAAAATCAAAATATGATCTATCACCAAATAAAATATTTCAAACTCGTATGCCATCATTAAAGCTCTGTTAAACCCTCCAAAATGCCTCAAATGTATGAAAATCCCTAAAATTATTCCTTCATTCATTATTTATAGATAAAAGAGAGAGCCTAATATTTAGCAATGGAAACCTATGGACCTATTTCAAATAAAGTAGTTGAATTATACATGGCATCAAATGCAGATGGAAAAGTATTCAAAGATACAAAATTCATGGATTATTCATTAAATACTAGAGATAATAGTTACTCAATATTGTTTTGGACTATTGAGAATCAGGGAATTTTGACCAAGGAAGTGGAAAAGCTACTCCCAATCAATAAACTATATTATGGGATCATGGTAATTCAATTGATAGGACTCCACTAAGTTGCCACCAAACCATAGGTATTGTACTGTATCAGTGTCTTGAGTCCTATTTTAAAAGATGTTAAAATTGACAAGGGTGTGCTTATTCATGAACTTATTCTAAATAAAATAGCATATCTATCACCTTTTGCCTTCGAATCATACTATAAACTACCTAGGACCCAAATACACCTATCCTCCATTAATGCATGGGCCTAGAAACATACAATGATGGACATCCTAGATAAATGGTTAGAAACTAGTAACAAGGTCACTGTAAACCCAAACATTAAAATCCATATGAGCTAATTCAGACCTAGAGTCATAATGGTTATGACAATGTTAAACAAGTTATATGTATTTACACATACTACACACATGTAACCAATATGGGTACATGTGGTATATTTCATTATAGAAGAAATGGTATTACTTCCTTTAGGTGAAATCATTAGTTTTTCCCTAAGTAGATAGATCTATGGGATTAAAAAAAAAATAGGACTAAGTTCTTCATGATGTCATATATGTTAGATGCCTTATGTTCCATAACCAAAATCCATAACTAAAGAGAGTGGTCTCTTAATGGCACCCAAACTATGTCCCAATGTTATTCAAAATTTTATATTTACAAGTATAGGGACCACGTTTGTGATTATGTATATCCTACATTGATCCAAGCCATTAATGATATCTGCATGGTGAGGATAAGTCCTTTGATCAAGAAGTCCATTGATACAATGGGTGATATATGGCTATATCTTTATTGAACTATTATTACAATAGAGTAAACTCAAAATGACCCCCTTAAACTACCAGTATATATACCTGACAAGTTGGTAGAACAAGAAGCTACATATCAATTATTCAATGGAATAGATGGGATCTGCAAGACTAATAGGAAAGGACTTCTCCATGGTTTTCCCATGATAATTGGCAAAACCATTTTCAAGCAATGGGACCATATTGAAGCTGCTTCAAAATATAGTATTTCGTTAAATTTATAGATAGAAGACCATAGACAGTGGGATCCCTATGGTAGAGTAAAGGAACACTTAAAGAACAAAGGCATTATGGTTATGTCTTATGAACATGAACCTAATGCATTTGACTTAGTGTACACTAAGGTAGCCACTTATTATGAAGTTTATAGAAGGCTAAAGTAACATAATATAAAGCTTGAATATAGATTGTTAAGAGATTAGAAGATGGAAGATAGGTGGAAACATGGTCCCAAAAATATCATTTGGTATTTGTTGTTCTTCTAGGTTTCCCTAAAATGATATACAAACAAAGAATAGGATTGAAGAAAGGAGACCAAGTGAATATGATTCAAGTTCCTCAATCCTTGAGTCCTCTAAAATAAAATAATAATATTTACCTCAACATGAAGTTCACATAAGAGCTTTATATCCCCAAGAATCTATTGAATATGTATTAAGAATGCTCCTCATGACATATGAATTAGACACTGATGTAGAAGAAGAAAAGGTTGACGAATATAAGAAGGAAAAGGGAAAAGAGAAGTCATTAGACTTAATGTTCATTGATCCTCCAAAGATAAAATCTAAGACATAAATTATCTCAAGGTCAAAGAAATATAAAGTGGCCATTACACCACCTTTGAAGGATATCAAACTTTTTAGTAAGCAGAACCCAATATATGGACTAGATATACCTGAATGGTTCATATATGAACCAAGAATGGACAAGTTACTTACTATTTATCATCATAGGATCTAATAAAGACTAAAAACATCAATATGAAATAGGATTTGCATCCTAACACTACAAAATGAAGAAGAAAAGAGACTAGCTACTCCAAGTCAATCAGTTGACATATAAGTATAAATCCCAATCAAACATGTGGCCCAATATTTAGTTGGGGTCAGATATCATCCAATAATTATAGGCATAAAAATATTCACTAAGACAATTGTCATGGAAGAAGGTTAAGAGGTTATACATCAAAGGTTTGAGCCTTTGGTTCATTTAACCTAAAAGAAAGAATAAAGGCCATGGGAATATCTCATATTTGAAGAGGATGTTTTGGAGCTAGATCAATACGAAGAAGAAAGGTTGTAAGATGTAATAAAAGGGTTAAAATAAGAGAATAATAATCTATAAGAGCAATCCATTCTATCAATTTTGATAGATATTGTTAATAATTTTGAAGCAATTATCTATGATACATTCAATTCTTTGAAAACAATAAGGTCCAAACTAGACATGGTGATCAAACAAAATGCAATAGCTCTGAACCAAGTCAATAAATGGCTAGGTAAAGATAATAAATTAAATTAATTGATCAATATAATAATGGAAGGTCAAATTATTTAACTTAAAATAGTAATCCTATCACACTTGAATATGGCTATGATAATTCTAATGGATAGAGTCAGGGACATGAATAAGTGGTGTAAAAGTATGGAAGGTATCTCAAGGTATTTCAAATAAGTAGAAGTTAGAATGATGTAGATATAAGGAGGTTTGATTAAGGATCCAACCATCCCTAGTCAAACAAGCCTAATAAATGATGGAGAATTCCAGCAAAGAGCTATTGGGTTTATCAATCAGGTTAAGGATAAAAGAAAGGGCACCATAGGGGCTAACAAAAAATGTATCCTGGACATGATTTTGTCATCAAATGAGAAGATTGGTGATGATAGCAGCATCTAAAAATCCATGGATAAGATAAATGAAATATTTATAGACTTAATAGGGTAAACAAAGGAGTTTTTCATAGAACCAATCATTAATCTCAAGTTGATTGATGAACAATATGGCAAGTCCATGAAGATTTTGGCACAAAAGTAAAAGGTTAAAACTATAGGGGCACCCCAAAATCAACTGAATTAACTTATAATATTATTTTATATAAAAACATGTACATTATTTAATAAATAATATACTATTTTGTAATATCATGTGAAACTTGTAACAAATATGACTTATAGGTTATTTATATTTGAAAAGTGTTATTGAATATGTGTCTGATGCTCATTTAATAATGACTAACCAACATACCCTACAGGTTGATATTTCAACCTATAAAATTGGGTATTATCATTGTAAAAATGGAGGGAGTTTTTAGAGCAAAACTTCTATGTAAATTTTGGAGCAAGTAATAGAAGAAAGAGAATTTTGCAAAGATTTTCTCATTTTTGTTTGTTTATTTGTTATCATAGTTGTTTCTTCAAATATCTATTATGATGTTTGGATTTGAATTGCATTTATGAATTCTATATGTGCCAATATTAATTCAAATTTGTTAATTTGAGATTTAGGCTAGGTTGACTGAAGGTTTTTAGATTTATTTTAATATCATTTATTTTCTTGAATATGTGCAAATGTAAGGATTTTGTTTAAGTAAATATTTAAAGTGAATTTGATTTCTAATTTGTATGTTTCAAATATCCTTAAACATTTGGCTGATACATGATAAGATTTGTACCATTTGGTAATTTCATGTCATATGCTATTTTGTAAATGCATGTCTTTGATGAAATGAAAACTTTGTTAAGATGTCTGGATTGAAGGACATAAACATCTCTCTTTCTTCCCTACCCTGCATATTTTTTCATTTTATAATCAAATCACTCTAGTTTACTTTTTCATTGTAAATATTCACATTAGATTAGAGTTTTAGTCTTTATATTCTGATCATTATTCATTAGATTCATCTAAATAACATTCATTTTTCACAAGAGTTTAGGACCATGATTTCTCACAATAACCACTTACATAATCTTTTTTTGTGAAATAGTCAAATAACTTAGCTGCTACTCTACCACAAATATTAGGAAGATCACAACCAATAAATAATTTAAAATATTCTTTCAATCTTTAAATGAGAAGTGTTTTCAACACTATGATAACCTTGTGATACACATACATGCAGCAACATCACCCTCCTCACTATCTTGCTCACTTTTCCAATTTTGACTAGTTAAGATGAAGGTACTTTCATAAGAACTTAATTTTTTTTATATTGTATTAAATGATCATATTGAGTTACATTAAGTCCTAATATCTCTCCCAAAGTTGGTTGTATCTCTTGAAACCTTGCCATACCTACATAACATTAAAAATAGTCAATAAAAGCTCATTTCTTGGTTGTTTGTATAAGTAGGGAAACATTAAAGTTGATGGGGAGGATCATTATAGAGTTTATATAATTTCAAATCACTTTCATGCCCATTACATCCAATTTGGATAGCTATCCATCCTCATTTTCCCAATCGGGTCCTTATCTAGGGTTTGTGAGGGTTTTAAGTCATTTTCACCCTTAGCCTTTGTTCATGAAGATGTGACATTGAACTCATGAAATAATTACAAAAAATATTATTTCAAGACCCTCTTAAACTTCTCCAAGATCCTTGAGCTCCCATGTAAAGTATCCAATAAGATATGAGGATTTCGAATTGCCTATTTGAGATTTTCATTCCATTTCCTACAGGACTAAAGAGGTTTCAAGCCTAAAAATGGATTTATTGTGTTTTATCTGTAAGGAAAAATATTTAAGACATATTATATCCCCATAAAAACATGTTCTAATTCATTTTATTTCTAACCTAAGGTTATAAATTAAATTGACCCTCTAGTTGGTCTTTAGGCCTTAATTAGAACAAGTAGATATGTCTGCTCCCATGTGAATTTGAATACCCTGATTGGTTTTATCCACTTGTCCATAATATTACATGTTTGTCCCTACTTATAACAAATTTACAAACTTATTTTAAAGTTTTCACTACCCCCTATTCCACCTTGTTATCCACTTCCTTCTAAGTCTACAAGTTTGCACTTATGGGGAGTGCCCTCTATTTGAGACAAAACAAAGGGCACTTCCCCTATTTTTCCAGATAAGGTGGACATGTGAATGGATTTTAAAAGTCATATATACAATTTGTGAATAGTTTAAGATCTTTAATATACTATTAGACCCTCCAAAAGCATGAAAATCCAAGATAGACTCTTAGGGAAGCTTATTGCATACATGGTTTAGAATATGAATTATGGGTGCTTGTTTTGAGGTCTCTCTCTACATTTTTTCCATATAATGAGCATAGTGAGAATTCAATATCACTTTCTAATATATTTAACCATGATTTATGTTAATTTTCCACTACCAACCTAAAGTGCTATCACCTTTCCTTATCATGTTTAGTTATAGTCAACTATGACTGTATTGTATTACCTAGAAAAGTGACACCTATAGGTGTTTATTTGAATGGTTGGAACTCAGACATAGTGTTTAAAGACCTTATTCAATTTTTTTTAACATTTTACATTAAGTTTTGTGTATCCAAGTCTTGTTCATATAATATAAACATCAAAAACATCATATTTTTACTCAATACCCATTACAATCAACTACAGTTGATTGAACAGGGGTCCTATAGGTGGCCATCATATTTGAAATTTATGCCATATGACATATGATCATATATATGTCTTAGAACATTTTTAAACTCTTATGTTATTTTATTTTTGTATATTTCCATGCTTAAGCTCACTAATGGCCTATGAGAGTTTGCAGTCATCTATAGACCAATTGTCTCAAGGCAATAGACACCTGTAGGTGTAGATGAGATTCAAAACCTACAATTAATACATGTTTGATGAATTTAGAATAATTGATATTTTGTTTAACCTGTGTATAACTAGTTTACCTAAATATACATGCTCTATGTTTTAACTTTGGTTATAAAGGTCATTTGATGCTCAATAATATGTAAATCACTGTCTAAACTTAGTGAACAAAAGTGCATATTAGAGCCCTTCAAAAGATACTTTGCACTAATCATACACCCTCCAAATTTTTAAAGGCTCTTCCCCTTATACAAGGTTAGACAATTTGGATACCTCAAATCTCTTTGAAATATTATGATGGGGAATCATTAAAATGGCTAAGTGATCTATTTTTTGTTTTTAGGGACACATGTCCCTAAGTTCATATTCTCAACTCTGATCATGCCTCCTCACTTAGATTGCCAACTTAAGGCCTCAATTATGTCTTTAATGCTACATAAAACAATCTAAATTCCATGAAGGATTTCAAAACATGTCAACCACCTCTATACACCACATCTAAGTCTCTATCAATACCACCTGTAGGTGGACAGTTTCATATGTAGGTAGTGAAAATGAGCAAGTTGGTAATATGTATGGTATATGAGTTAAATTAGGCTTGGAAAATTTCAAATATTCCCAATGTATCCTTACAACCTTTAAGGATTTGAGAAAAGTTCAAATACTCCCAAATTAACGCTCTTAGTCTCTTGTAGGCATGTTATTATGTTGGAACCAAGCAGTGATTGAGAATGTGGGTAATAGACCTGATATGTGACTTCATACTTGATTCCAAAGATATTTACATCTTATTTAAACCTAATGGATACCTTAAAACATGTTAAAACATCCATATACAACCATTTCATGTCTCTATGTGGGTTTATAGATGCATATACAGTAACAAATAGGCAAAGATGGTATAATGTAGGATGTGCATATGATATATGTTACTCTTACTAACTTAAGATATCCATGAAGTCCTAAAATGAAACTTCTCCAAATCATGGGTATTAAAGCCATATTTAAATCCTAAAACACATGTGATCAATCTATTTTTAGCCCTTGTAGGTGCATGCCAACAATGTATGGATGTGCATATATGGGGAATTGATTATTACAATCCTTGTGTCACTTAGATGGGTTTATCTTGATTTTTAGTGATTATGAGAAGGTATACAAACTCTTTGAACATTTAATTACCTTATATTAATGTTTTCACACTCAAGACACCATGATAACATTTGGAAACAATCATAAAGCTGAATGTGTTTCCATATGATAATGTGTTTGAATCAAAAGATGATGTTTTAAGAATAAACATGAAAATGAGGTGATTTTTATGACATAGAAACATGGATAAAATCATATCCCATCCACATGAAACCCTTGAAAATAACCAAACCTTTTGCAAGTATTGAAACTGACTGAAACCTCACATGGAACATCAACATACAACCTCGAACTCTTTGGCTCATGAAATAATTATCAAACATGAAACTAAAGATTAGAATCATGAGAGGAAAGATTCAACATCCTTTATAATAAAATTTAGTACCTAAGTTGTACGAACAAGTTAAAACAAGAGCAAAACCTCTAGGTTGTGGGAAATAGTAGGCATAAAAACATAGTCAAATCACTAGAGATGGTTCATAAAGCACAAGTGACCAATATCTATACTAAAAGCATTAAATTAAATCTAACTAAGTTTAATATCACCCCCAATGATATTTGACTTGGAAGTCTTCCTACTGGTCATACCTATTAGTGTAGGTTTTTATTTTTCCCTATTATTTAATTAGAAAAATTATATATTTGTGTATACATGGATTTTTCCTACATTTGTGGGATAGGCTAACTTATGTGGAGGTGTGTGTCATAGATGTGTCATAAGTGTCATAATATTTTCATAAGTAACTCCCTTGATGGGAGTTACTTCTCTATTATTAGCACCTTATCACCACCTTTCATGGAGGAGTTATAGTCTATTCTTGGGGTGCCTTGACCACCTTTTGTGGAGGAGTTACTTACATGCTCTCCTATATGTATTCCACACTTTGGCCATCTCATGTTAATTAGATTTTAGTTTTCTCCATTTTATCTTGTGCAATTTATCTTCTTGTTTAATTACAAATTGTTTTAGCATCTATGTGGTGTGCACTTGCTTCATCTCGTGTGATCACGTCTCCATTGCATTCGCATTATCCAGATTCTGGCAACAACTTCAATATGGTATCAGAGCCACTCTGCTAATCGTGTGTATGGTTATGTTATTAGTTTATTCTAAAATTCTTACTTTGCTTTCTTAGTAGTTTTTTTCTTAACTTTGTTGCATTTGAGAGCTTTGGTAGAGTTTCTTGAAAACTCATGCAAATCCATATGGAAACTTGTTTTAAAAAATTACTTCTGAGTTAAAATTTGCCAAGACATCTTATAGATATGTTGTGGATTTAGCAAATGTAGTAGAATTACTTTTATTTTGGTCATTTTATAAGAAAAGATAGATCTTTGTAATCTGGTTTCTATTCTTGGATGCCACTTTCAGTGTGGGGCATCTAGTAAGATGAGGTGTGTGACTCCAGTAGGGCACAGTCCAGCTCCACAACCCTATCTCTGCTATTGTCCTTGCTGAGTTTAGTATTTTTTGGTTTCCAGCACCCCCAGGCCATGTTGGACACTCTTCTGGTCAAGCATCCTTTTTACATCAATGCCATGCCAAGCAGCAGCAATGCTTTCAATAACAACCACACCATCAGACCGTATGGCGTCCAGCATGTAGGTCTGCAGATTATTCATTTTTTTTGCAAGAAATTAGAACTGCACCTTTTTTTGAATAGCTACAAGGTAAACTGGGGCACCACTGCCTACATTTTTTTTGCCATCTAGAAACTAGAAGTGTGCCCTTACTTTTGGTGAGAATATTCTACCACACCTGATGTTTTTCTTGAAAATGGTGCCCTCTTCTTGTTTGGCCTCCCATGTGGCGACTTGAACTGGACATTGGTAATTACTTTTTTAAATGTTTTCTAACTTTAATCACTTCACAATGTCATTTATTATGCTGGAAAACAAGTTGAAAATATTTTAAAAAAAAGCAATTTAGAGGTTTTAAAAAAAACTTGTATCTTCAACCTACGAAGACGAAGGGTGAGGCCCGGGTTGGCAGGAGGCCAATTCCCCCTCACACAAACCTCCTTTAGATTCCTCATTCTGTGTTGAATCCAATGAGTGGTTAGAAGGTCACTTTCTCTCTCAAAACAAATATTTTTTAATGTTTTAGTGTTTTTTTTGGAAAAACACTAATTTACGAGAAAATTGAACCTTTAATATCTTGCAAATGGTAGCTCAAATTTGGGTGCCATTTTTTACAAAAGTGTTTGTAATTAAATTATCCATAGTCTAGGCTTTTTATTTGTCAAAAATTCACTAGTTTATAAAGTGCCTAAAATTTGGGTCTCTTAGGATGCATTTTCGGCTGAGTTCGACGTCTTATTTGCTTAAGTCTTGCACTGATTACTCTAAGACGCATTCTCAGCTGAGCTCAACATCTTTTGAGCATGCACTTATATATTTGGGGGGGGGGCTCAAAATTTTGGCGGGGGGGTGTGATTGATTTTCACAAATTGCAAATCTTTCTTTTCATTCTCCTTTCTACATAATTTCACAACTTGTAATCAACACAACTTCACCTAAATTCAGCTTAAAATGGATTATTTTCAACTTAAACCCCTAACACCCTTTAACTATCATGAATGGAAGGTTAAAATGTCAATCATTCTTAGAAGTAAAGGGTTGTATAGGATCACTATGGGTACTGAAGTTGAACCCAACACTGATGTTGAAAAGGTCAAGTGGTACAACCATAGTGATGAAGCCTATGGATTACTGAGCTTGTCTATGTCTCCAAAACTTCTCTTCTATTTATAAACCTCCAAGACTCCCAAAAACATATGGGACACCTTAGAACTCTTATTTGGGAAGCTTGATGAGATGAGAGGTCATGAGCTCGAAAACAAACTCATAAGTCTAAGTCCTAGCAACTTTGACACCCTACAAGACTTCTTCACTAAGTTTAAGGCCCTTAGATTAAAATTGAAAGAATGAAGGATAGAGAAGAAAGATGATCAACTCATTCTTTCTATTCTCACAAAGTTAGGTCCAAGCTATTTCATCTTTGTCTCCACTTTCCATGCCACAAAAAGTGCCCTTGGCATTACATGGAAAATGCCTTCTTTGGATTCATTCATTGCCGACTTGACTAGGGAGCAAGATAAGCTAATTCAAATGGGCACAATGAAGTCTACTCAACCCCAAGATTTGATAGCTATAAATAGTAAGGATAAGACTTCAACAAAGGAGAAGAAGAAAAAGAACAAGGATCAGGAGAAGAAGAAAGAAAACAACAATCCTACCAAAAAAAACACAGAGTCCTCCTCCTCTAATGCTAAACCTAAGAAGAAAAAGGTTAAGTGTGCCTATTGTAAAAAAATAGGGCATGATTAACACAAATGCATGAAGAAACAAATAGATCACCTAACTCATCTTCTATAGAAGCACATCATAGGTGTTCCTGAGTCCATCAAGTAAAATTCATCTACCCAAGATTCTATCGAGGCAAAAGGCAAGGGTAAGGAGAAAGAAAAGGGTAAGGCCCTTATAGCTACTATAGCTTCTACATCATCATGGGTCATTGATTTAGGTGCTTCTCACCATATGGGCTCTTCACTAGTTGATTTTTCTTCTTTAGAGCCTTGTAACATGACTTTAATTAGTTTGGGTGATGACACTTCAGTTTCTATTATAGGGAGAGGGTCAGTTGAAATGGAAGGAGGAACATTCAATAATGTTCTAAGTGTTCCTTCTCTTTCAACCAATATCCTATCAGTGTACCAAATCACTCACATTGATTGGGGCATGAGAGTTGAGTTTTCACCAGATTCAGTGGCTATCAGGGAGTTGCATAATGATACTACAGTGGCAGTGGGTATGGCAGATCACCAAGCAAGGTTATACACCTTCTCACATTTTGCACCAGATTCTTTTCCAACAGCATTGCTGACTCATTTAGATGGAGTTAGCAAACTATGGCATGAGCGGTTTGTCCACCTTAACTACTGCTACCTTGAACAACTTTGCAAAAATGACATGGTCATTAGCTTGCCTCATGTCCAATTCTCAAAATGACTTTGTGAGGGGTGCTCCCTTGGGAAGCATCTCGAAGCAAAATTTGACAAAGGCAAAGCTTGGAGGGATTCACAACCTTTGGAGTTAGTCCACAGTGATGTATCGGGACCCTTTACTAAACCATCTTTCACAAGGGCCAAGTACATCCTCACTTTAATTGATGATTTCTCTAGGTACACTTGGAAATATTTTCTCAAACAAAAGTCTGAAGTGTTTGAAAATTTTCTAGACTTCAAGGCTCTTGTTGAGAAATAGAGTGATAAATCCATCAAGGTTCTTCAAACTGATAATGGAGGGGAGTATTTCAGCAATAGGTTTGAGCAGTTTTGCACCATAGAGGGGATTGATTTGCAGCACATAGTCACTTATAGTACTTCACAGAATGGGGTTATAGAATGAAAAAACAGGTTCTTGAAAGAGATGGGTAGTTGTATGATTCACTCCAAATCCTTAGCACCATAGTACTAGGCTGAAGCCATCAATTGTGCTTGTTACATTCAAAATAGGGTTCCTCACAAAGCTTTGAAAGGGATAACACCCTTTAAAGCTTGGGATAAAAGGAAACTTGATGTTGAGCACCTTAGGGTTTTTAGATCCCCAGCCATGGCCCGCATTCTAAAGAAGAAATGCAAAGCTATGGAATGTTAGTCTAAGCCTTGCATCTTTGTAGGATATTTGGATGGTATTAAGGGGTATCACCTTCTAGATCCTATCACTCATGAGTTGTTCATCAAGAGAAGTGTCCATTTTCAAGAGAGTCTTAGAGACTCAACACTCGACACTTCTTTTCCCTCATCAGATTTACTTCTTCATGATGATTCCTCATTAGATTTAGATCAGCCATAATAGGTTCTCGAGTTAGAGACATCTTCCTCTTCTTCAAGTTTAAACAGTGAGGATAGTGATGTAGTGTCATCCACTTCTAGTCAGTCAGAGGATGAGGAGTTAGCACCTGACTCACCCACTTCTAGGCCACTTTGGGCCAAACAAACACTTGAGAGTGCTGACACTTGGATAGGAGATCCCACAGATAATAGACGTACTAGGGGGATTTTTAGAGAGATCCACATGCCTTCTTTGCTTCAGTTTTAGATCCATAAATTTTTTGAGAGGCATTGGGGGTACCTGAGTGGGATAATGCTATGGAGGAAGAATATTCTTCCTTAATCAAAAATCACATTTGGGATTTGACTTCAATTTCTAAGGGAAGAAATATGGTTTGATGTAGGTGGATATATCAGACCAAGTTTGTAGCAGATGGGTCGGTTGATAAGTACAAGGTGCAACTAGTCGCCAAGGGTTTCTCACAGGTGGCAGGCATTGACTACTCAGAGACCTTTGCACCCATTACAAATATGACTTCTCTCTGACTCACCTTGGCTATTATTGTAGCACATGGTTGGAATGTGCATTAGATGGATGTGAAGAGTGCCTTTCTTCATGGAGACCTAGAGGAGGAGATCTACATGGAGCAACTGCCAAGATTTTTTCAAGATTAATCCTTAGTATGCAAACTTAGGAAATCTATCTATGGCCTCAAACAGGCCCCTTAGGCATGGTATGCCAAGATGAATTCCTTCCTTCTCATAGTAGGTTTCACTAGGTGTCATTCTGACCCCAATGTCTACTTATTGTGGCAGGATGATTTGCTCCTGATTTTGGTTCTATATGTTAATGACCTTTTGATCATTGAGATTTCTTCATCAGCTATTGCAGTGGTGAAGGCATCTCTTCAGGATAGATTTGACATGACAGGCTTGGGTTTGTTGCACTACTTTATTGGCATCAAGATCTCACAGTTAGATTTTGGGATTTCTCTTACATAACCTAAGTATGCTCTTGACTATTGGCTTAGTTTCACATGGCTGATTGCAAGCCATCTCTGACTCCCTTTCTATCAGGAGTCAAGCTTAAGGCTGACTATTCTTCATCATTGGTTGATGCCACTCAGTATCGACAACTTGTTGGTAGTCTCATCTACTTGATTTACACCATGCTCGACATATCATATACAGTGGGATTTGTCTCTAGATTCATGCAGGAACCTTATGAGTTACATTGGAAAGTAGCTAAGAGGATCTTACATTACATATAGGGTTCACATAGATATGAGATTCATTACAGATTTGGCATAGAGGTTGACTTGGTTAGATATACAGATTTAGACTGGATTGGTGATTCATAGACTCGCAAGTCCACTTCTAGTTACAGTTTCTCTCTAGGTTTTGGTCCCATCAGTTGGTCTAGCAAGAAGCAGAATGTTATTTCTATATCATCCATAGAGGCAGAGCCCAAGGGATCTGTTAATGTAGCTACTGAGGCTATTTGGCTTCAAAGGATTCTTTTTGAGTTTGGCATTCTTATCAGGTAGCCCACCATCATTTATTATGACAACCAAAGTACCATTCAGATTTGTAGGAATCTAGTTCAGCACTATCAGACCAAGCACATAGAGATTCACATGCATTTCATTTGGGAGCTTATTCATAGTTAGGTCATTGACTTGATATTTTTCTAGTCTTCAAAGTAGGTTATAGACATCTTCACCAAACCTTTCACTAAGAGCAAGTTCATTCATCTACAAGCTCTTCTTGGGGTGCAGTGCACATTTGCAGTAGCATCATCTTCATGGGGGGCCCACTAGCCTCTTAATTTATTTAATGTGTCTCTTTTGTTGGGGGGAGTTTTTTCCTATGGGTTTTCTCATTTTCTCTATCTTATGGGAGATTGCATTTGTACATGGGTACCTCATCAGGCCTAGTTGTCGGGACCCATTTTATATTTCCACACTACCCACCTAAGCTACGCGTATGGGGGGGTATTAGTGTAGGTTTTTATTTTCCCGTATTATTTAATTATGGAAATTATATATTTGTGTATACATGGAGTTTTCCTACATTTTTGGGATAGGCTAGCTTATGTGGAGGTGTGTGTCATAGATGTGTCATAGGTGTCATAAGAATGTCATAAGTAACTCCCTTGATGAGAGTTACTTCTCTATTCTTAACACCTTGTCACCACCTTTCATGAAGGAGTTATAGTCTATTCTTGGGGTGCCTTGACCACCTTTTGTGGAGGAGTTACTTACATGCTCTTCTATATGTATTCCTCACTTTGGCCATCTCATGTTAATCAAATTTTAGTTTTCTCCATTTTGTCTTGTGCAACTTATCTTCTTGTATAATTTCAAATTGCTTTAGCATCTATGTGGTGTGCACTTGCTTCATGGTCACGTCTCCATTTCATTCGTATTATCTGGATTCTGGAAACAACTCTGATAATACTAACCAAAAACTTGTTGACTAGTTTTACATGTATAAAAGGGTAATGAAGGATTAGAATGGTTTTGGACCATTTTTATCACCTTAAAATTTTATAAAATGTTTATATTATTCCATAAAGTTGAATATTCATCCCACAAGGTTGCCACATGTGTCACACTCCCTTATATGCTATACAAGTGCTAAAACTCCTTCTTTTGGACCTATTTTCTTGGTTTTTAGTTATCACCTACAAGTTTTCAATCAAAAACAAATATTTTTTATTGATAATGACATATTTTATGTTTATAAGGAGTTTGAAACACATTTTCACCTTGAAAACCATGCCACTTTTATTTAATGCTCATTTATGACCCCTAAATGACATCAAATGACCTAAAGACTAATTTGAGATATGACCAAGGATAAAAACAAATGAAATGACATTAAATTAAATATAACACACCCTATGAAAAACTATTATACCCCTATATCAAGTTTTTACTATAGGCGGTTGACCCATTTTGACTTTTGGTATAATTTGGTCAACATTCTTAGCAATTTCCCAAGGATGGTATGCTTTCTATGCCATGACTATTTGCCTAATCATATTCATTAGAACATGGAGTCAACTATACACAATATATGAAAAAAAAATTCCTTGAAAACAAAACAAACAATATAAAACTAACAAGAAACAACACATAAGACAAGAAACTAAACCAACAGACACTTGTGCTTCATGAGCACTTATGGAACACACATACAAAAACCAAACTAACTAATTCAAACACCAAATGACCTAAAATGAACACTTCCTCTAGGATCAAATAATAATTTTGAAACAACCCTTGTTTCATGACATGAATTATTGAATGAGGCATATGGCCTTTTGACCCTTGGCATTGATGCCTCCATCTTCTTTATAGTGTTTGCCAACTACATTGGCATGATGTTCAATGAAAAAAAGTAGCTCCAAGTAGGTTATCTATTTACATTAATTCTTATTTCATCCAAATAGCCTCAAATTTCTCATATGGATCCTAAAATACAACATCTAATGGTGGTTTAGCAAGACATACTTTCCTTATTTTCATGGTGCTCTCAATAAGAATAGGTTTCTTCTCAACTACATGTTCTTCGAGCTCATTAAGGAGCTCTACATATTCCACCTAATATTGGTCATCATCCTCCATAGAAAATTCTTTCTCCAACTTTTCAATTATTTGACCCTCAACTTGGCAAAGATCTTTATTTGTAGTTGCCAATCATCTTTGTCCTCCTTGTCATCTAGAGATACCACCTCTTCAACTTTTTCTTCTTGATATATGAGATAATCAAGCTAATCTTATTCATGCTCCAATGCATTTGAGGGTGGTTAAAAATTAGGTTGAGGTATTGATTCATTTCCAAAAACAAAAAATTCTATCTTGGTCTCAAAAGATTATTCTAGGATTACAACTTCTTGAGGAATATAATGAAGTTCACTTTCATCCTTGATAACACACTCAACATTAGGTTTGTTAGGATAATCAAAAACTTTAATATTAGATATGAATTCTTTTTCAAATACCTCTCTCTTCAAGTCTTTACCACATTCTTCATGGAAAACTACAAAATAATCTTCAATATGTTTCTCTTCACTCAAGAAAGTTGAATTGCTCTTGTGTTCACCAAGGGGAGTCTTTATGGTGATCTCTTCCTCATAGTCACTCATGACATCTTCTTTATAAACTATGGCTTGGGATCTTTCTTCTTTATTTTATTCCCTCAAAATGGACTCATTCTCAAGAAAGGGTGAGGTGGAAGGTTGATGGATAGGCTCATGACATTGAGGTAAAGGATGAGGTGTGATGGATGCCTGATGAATTAGAGATGGAGTGTGAAGTGAAGGAGAGGACTTGTGAATGGACTAAAGAAAGAGGACTTAACTAGTAATCTCATGGGGAAGAGATTTTTTGGGTTGGTTAGAAGGAAAACCACTTACATTAGTAGAATATGTACCTTTCTAATAATCTCCTTGAGGTTATTCAATAGAAACATGATCATTCTTGAGCTCTCTATCTTCCCACATACTTAGCCTATTTATTTTGCATTTAAGGCACTTCTTTTCCAAGTCTAGTTGTCTTTTGATACCCCATTTATTTCCTTATTTTCCTTCAACTACCTCTATAACATGCATATAACTTTAGGTAATGCCTCTTAACCTTTCCATGTGATGAATAGGAAGCATATCAAATTCATTATCTTATGTCCCCATGTTCTCTTCATTAACTAGCATCTCTAGTAGGAATGATAATAAGTTTTTTTTACATGAGGTGAGTCTAATGGAGGAGGAGGTTAATGATGGGGATTGAGGCTAGATCTATGTTATTAAATTTAAATTTCTAATAATTCATATTTTACTTTGCATTACTTTTATGTGCAATAAATAGTATCATTCGATTCTTCATTATAAGACTGATAAGGATCCTCTTAAGGTTGATAGGCATCATGGTATGATTGGTAGGACTCATACTAGGGATGATAAGGAGACATTATTTGATAAAACCCTTGATATCTTTCCTTATAGGGATGTTTAAAAACATGATGTCTATATGGAGAGGGGAATGGAGGACCATAGGGCTGAAATGGATCATAATATTGGTAGCCATTATGATAGGACTATTGAGTAATATAATGGGGTTTATAGTAGGGCTGATATGGAGGTTCATGATAGGGGTATTCACCATATCTATTCATATCAACCTCATATATCAAATAAGATACAATTACTAATCAAAACCTTCAATAAAAGATACATGGGTTACTTATAACTAATAATTTTCATTTAGAATCACTATTGGTGCTATTTTGCTTGCTTCCAAAAGATGATTAGAGGAAAGACACACAAATAATATTTCCAATCTCTTGGAATTTTATCCCACCAAGCCTGATATAACTATTGTCACCAAATATTTCACCATAGAAGAGGGTGTTCAAACCTCTTATATATTTGGGAAACATAGGAATACTTCTAGGTATATGGGTGTACATATGGTGGAATTAGACCCCTAGGTTTAAGGTCTAGCTCCTTGATTATATCTTGAAGTGATTATCACCTAAATAAATGTTTTACTATGGGAAAAGGGATATAAGCTTGCATGAAAATAAACTAATATAATGGGGTGATACATCAAGATTATTTTCATATGACTATCATACCTCTTGCACTAAGAAACAAGGCATACAAACTAGATTTGAAATCCTAAAAGATTCTAACATGAGTGTTTTAATATGGAGGTAAGATGCATGAAGGTTATCCAAGGTAAGTGAACCATAGGATATTTTTACACACTAAGGCTCATTTTAAACTTAGAATATAGACCCATACACTTTACAACACTTCATATGACATGGTAGAATAGAAAATCTTGCATAAACATGAGAGTATAAGGGAAGAAAGGATAGAAGATTATCATTTTGCATCACCATACATAAATTTTAACACTAATAAAAATGTTAATGAACTAAAAAATATGCTTTCATTTATTTTTAAAATTCAAAATACAATTTCATTCTAATAGGGCTTTAACATACATGGGATGGAATTAGCTTACAAGAGCCAAAAATGATTGCTACTCATAGATTAGAGAAAGAGAAGAGAATGAATTCCAAGAGTCACTCAGACATGTGTCATGCTGAGAAAAGGAGTTATAAATGAAATATAATGAGTGTGACACAAACTATGAAAGGTATGATAGGACAAATGACCCTCAAATTCATGAAACTCCTAAAATGTGGCATGAGACTCCTCATTATTTGCTCAGAAAATTGCCTTCATCATTTGGACCTTTTATAACATCCCAAAATTGAATAGGGTTATATATAATGATTTAAATAATAGGGGGGTTGTATACATGATCCACCATGAATTAGTTACATCCCTAATCATCTAAATTCTTCTACACATGAGTTACTATTGCCTATAATCCATGTAACTCCTATTTCACTCACCCCTCACACTTGGCCTTAAATTTGTCTTCATTTTTCCATGAAAATGTATAAAATGGTGTTAATGAAACATATAAATACCTCTCATAGCCTTATATTATTTAGGTACACCTTAAATGGCTTCCCCCTTGAAGTTCTTACCCTTCTCACTATCTTGCTCACTTTCCCACTTTTGACTCGCTGAGATGGAGATAATTTTAGAAACACTTATGAGTTTTGATGAAGGATAAAATGATCATAGTTAGTTATATTAAGTCCTAATATATCCCCAAAATTTGTTTTAATCTCTTTAAACATTTCCATACCTAAACAACATACAAATTAGTTAAGAAAACCTCATTTCCCCCTATCTGTATAAGTAGGGTAACACTAAAGTTGATGGGGAGGAGCCCTGGAGAGTCCTATACAAGTTCTAATAACTTTAATTCCCATTCCATTCCATTACATCTGGATATCTCTCCATCCTAATTTTCCAAACTGGGTCCTTATCTAGGGTTTGTGAGGATTTTAAGTCATTTTCACCCTTAGCCTTTATTCATGAAGATGTGAAATTGAACTCAAGAACCAATTCCAAAAAATAGTATCTTAGGAACCTCTTAAACTTATAAAAACTCCTTTAACTCCCATGCAAATTATCCAAGAACATATGAGCATTTCAAATTGCCTATTTGATCTTTTCATTCCATTTCCTATAGGCTTAAAGAGGTTTTAAGCCAAAAAATGGATTTCTTATGTTTTATATGCAATTTAGATTCTTAAAAACATATTATAATCCCATAAAAACATGTTTAAATTCATTTTATTTCTCACCTAAGGTTAGTAATGAAATTGACCCTCTAGTTTGGCTTAAGGCCTAAATTAGACCAAGTAGATCTATCTGCTCCCATGTGAGTTTTGAATTCCCTGATTGGTTTTATCCACCTATGAATGGTTTTACATGTTTTCAAATACCTATAAAAACTTTCAAAACTTCCTTTCAAGGTATCACTACCCATTATTCCACCTTGTTATCCACTTCCTTCTAAGTCTACAAGTTTGAACTTATAAGGAGTGTCCTCTGTCTGAGATAAAATAGAGGGAACTTCCCCTGTTTCCCCAAATAAGGTTGATATGTAAAAGGATTATCCAAGTCATATAGACACTATATTAATATTTTTATCTCTTTAATATACCATTATACCCTCCAAAATCATGAAAAACCAAGACATACTCCTAGGGAAGATTATTGCATGTAGTGTTTAGAATATGAACTGTGGGTGCTTATTTTGAGGTCTCTCTCTACATTATTTCCATATAATAAGCATATTGAGAATTAGTTATAACTTTATAGGATATTTAACCATTATTTATGTTCATTTTATACTACCAACCTAAAGTGCTTTCACCTTTCCTTATCATGTCTAGTTATAGTCAACTTTGACTGTATTGTATTGCCTAGAAAAGTGACACTTGTAGGTGTTGATTTGCCTGGTTTGACCTTGGACATAGTTTTTAAAGAACTTATTAAACTTTATTTACCATTTTAAATTAATTTAGGTGTATCCAAGTATTTTTCCTACAATATAAATATCAAAAACATCATCTTTTTGCTCACTGCCCACTACAGTAAACTACAGTTGGTTGAGTAGGGGTCCTGTAGGTGGGCATCATCTTTAAAATTTGTGCCATATGACATATGATCATCCTAAATTTCTTGTAAACCTTTTTAAACTTGTATGTTCTTATATTTTTTTAGGTTTCCATGCCTAATCTCACTTATGTCCTATGATATTTTACAGTTGGCTATAGACCAATTATCTCAAAGTAATGGACACCTATAGGTGTAGATGAGATTCAAAACCTACATTTTAAACATATTTGATGACTTTAGAAGAGTTTATATGCTCTTTAACTTTTTTATAACTATTTTACCTACATACTCATGCTCTATGTTACAAATTTGGGTTTAAAGGTCATTTGATACTCAATATTGTAGAAATCATTATCTGAACTTAGTGAACAAAAGTGCATATTAGAGCCCTTCAAAAACTACTTTACACTAATCATAAAACCTCCTAATTTTGAAATTATCTTCCCTTACCTGGGGGATACAAGGTGAGTTCATTTATATGCATCAAATATCTTTGCAACATTGTCATGGGGCATCATCAAAAAGGTTAGGTACTCTATTTTGTGTTTTTAGGGACACTTATCCCTGAGTTCACATTCTCAACTTTGATCATGAATCCTCTCTTTGATTTTCAACTTAAGGCCTAAAGTATGTATGTAATGCTACATCCAACCATCCAAAATACATGAAGGCTTTCAAAACATGTCAACCACCTCTATATAACAGCTTCAAGTCTCTGTCAATACCACCTATAGGTGGACATTTTCATATGTAGGCAATGAAAATAAGCAAGTTGGTAGTATGTATGGTATATGAGTTCAATGATGTTTAGACCCTCTCAAATAATCCAAATGTATCCTTCAAATCTTTAAGGATTTGAGACAAGTTCAAATACTCCCAAATCAAATCTCTTAGTATCTTATTGGCATGTTATTGTGTTGCAACCAAGTAGTGAGTTAGACTATGGGAAATAGGCCTGATGTGTGACTTCATACTTGATTACAAAGATATTTCTATATTCTTTGGATACCTTAAATCATGTTACAACATCCATATACAACCATTTCAAGTATATGTGAGCATCTATAGATGCATATACAATAATAAATAGGTAGAGATGGTAGAATGTAGGATGTGCATATGATATATGTTTCTCTTACTAACTTAAGATCTCCATGAAGTCCTCCAATGAAACTTATCCACCTCATGCAGATTCAAACTATATTTAAATCTTAAAATACACATGATCAATCTCCTTTTAGTACTTGTAGGTGTATGCCAACAATGTATGATTGTGCATATATGGGGAATTGACTATCATAGTCCTTATTATGCCACTTATATGGGTTTATCTTGATTTTTCATGCTCATGATAAGTCATAAAAACTCTTTAAACATTTAATTACCTTCTATGTATGTTTTCACACTCAAAAAACCATGACTACACTTGGAAACAAGTTAAATGCTGACTATGTTTCTATATAATAGTGTGTTTGAATAAAATGATGATGTTGTAAGAACAAACATGGAAAGTAGGTGATTTTTATGAAATTGAAACATATATTTCATCATATCCCATTGACATGAAACCCTTTTAGATAACCAAACCTTATATAAGTTTTGAAATTGACTGAAACCTCACATGAAACATCAACATACAACCTTGACCTCTTTGGCTCATGAAATCATTTCCAAACATGAAACTAAGATTGGGAATCATGGGAAGAGAGATTCAACATCCTCTATAAGTAAATTTAGTAGTTGCGTTATATGGACAAGTTTAAATAAGATAAAAAAAACTTATAGGGTGTGGAAATAATAAGCATAAAAACATAGTCAAATTGTTAGAGATGGTTCAAAGATCACTAGTGATCAATACCTACACCCCAAGAATGAAATTAAATATGAATAATTATACTATCACCCACCAAAGTAATTTTACTTGGAAGTCTTCTTACTAATTGTACCAACCAAAAACCTACTGACTAATTTTACATCTCTAGAAGGGTGGTGAAGGACCAAAATGGTTTTAGACCATTTCTATCTCCTCCAAATATGATAAAACATTGAGATGAGTCCATGTAATTTAAAGAGTCATCCCACAAGTTTTTTAAATGTTTCACACTCCCCTATATGGTGTAAAAGTGCCAAAACTCCTTATTTTAGACCTATTTTCTTAGTTTCAGTTATCACCTACAAGTTTTTAGTTAGAAACTAACATGTCTAATAGAGACTAACATATTGGATGTTTAGGAGGAGTTTGGAACACATGTGCACCTTAAAAACTATGCTAATTTTATTTAATTTTCATTTATGACCCCTAAATGACATCAAATGACCTAAGGACTAATTTGATCTATGACCAAGGCTAAAAACATATGAAATGACATTGAATAAACTATAACACACTCTATGACAAAATATTATACCCCTATATCAAATTTTGACTATAGGAGGTTGACCCATTTTGACTTGTGGTCAAAAATTGCCTCTATAAAGGTTGTTGAAATTTTTTGAACGTCTCTTTTATAACCTCTCTAGTAGCATATACAAGAGTGTAGGGGTACTCTCTATATCTATCTAGGTCTGAGGGATTTATTTTTATCATTTTTTTAAAGAGAACATATATTCGCTTTTTTTGAGCTCAACCTATTGACCTTCAACAACCACATTTTTTTTATCTTAACCTTTCTCAATATTTTCATCTATCTATCAAAATGAAATTTCATTGTGGGTTACTAAGTAATCACTAAATTATGTCTTCTCACTTCTTCCTATTATAACTATTAAATCCATGAAGGAATGTTTAATGTAACATATTAGTCTATTTGTTTTGCTTTCCCTATTGGTTATGTTTTTTCTAAAGAATTTGATGAAGGGTATTGCCCTAGGGGAAGCATGGTCTTTAGGAAAGATGTCCCTTTTTTAGGAAAAGGAGGAATAACTTTTTTCCATCTAGTAACCTAATTTTAGACTACTGTATAAACTACATATTTGGCCTTCCTTACTACTTTGTGAATAGAAACCATAGGTAATCTACCTAAGGTTCTTATAAAATAGGCATATCTAACTATGTAGTCAACTTAGGAGGGTTGGCTAGTGTATAAAAAATTGAAGAAGATATGAGGTTTTCAAAATGTACCCTTTTTCCTAGTTTATGGGACTAAGGATTGGTTCTACTAAAAAATGACTAGGTCATTAGAGTGCATAATAGGTTTTGTAAGTAATCGGTTGATCCAAAACATAGAAGTTCTAGTTGATAAATATCTTAATAGCATATAAATAATACAATAACAATGAATTCTATGAGAAGAGATGTAGTATTACTCAAGATTGCAATACAAATATATACTTATCTCTGGGAAGAGACGTCTGTCTTCACATTTCAGGTTACCTCTTCATTTATACACATTATAAAAGCATGGGAGGATGTGTAAGGTCACAAATATCAAGGGAGATTAAGTGGTTTGACTTCCAAGATTTAAAACAATACAGAATTTGAGGGATTACTATTTTTAGACTACATTACTAAAATTGAAATTTGGGGCACTTCCATTAGGTTTTCAGGGGTCAAACTTCATCATAAAAAAATCATGCCATTTCATGAAATTTTCCTCATTCTTATCTTTCCAATGGTTCAAACGGTGAGTCAATTGGAGCTACGGTGCAAAAGTTATGGCTCCCAGAAGTTCCATCATCAAGTGGGGTGGAACTGTCACCAGAATTGTCACCTAAATTATTGCCCGAATCATTCCTCCCTCCTTGAAAAGCAATGGTCCCCATTTCATCAATGTTACCCATCAGGTGTGGTAATTGTTTCTTGATTTTATTCTCTTTAATCCACTCACCTTGATGGCTAAGTTAGCCCCTTTTGACCACTTGATAAAGTGGAATAGAGCGTCCTCTTATTGTCTTCATCCAGGTATCCACAATCTGATCCTATTCTACTAGAGAAAAACTCTTTGGATCAAGATCATCAATGTCTAGTTGTTTTACTACAACTAAAGTGTCTAATAGAGGTGGGTGATATGGTTTGAGGAACTCCACATTGAATATTAGATGCAGACCAAGGTAGGCTGGTAGGTTCAATTCAAAAGCATTTTCTCCAACTCTTCTGGTGATGGTGTAGGGACCATATCATAGAGGTCAAATCTTTTTGTGTGGGCCTACAAGTCATTCCTTTTGAATCTATAACCAAACCTTGTCACCCACATCAAAATGGTGTGCAATCCTATGTTTGTCATGGAGTTGCTTATACTTTTGATTCATCTTCTCTAGGATGTCATGAACTTGTTGTTGGATGTGTTGCATTTTTTCAATAAACTTTGTTGCTTTTGCTACCTTAGATCTTCTATGAGGTGTGTATTCCATGGTGGAAAATGGAACATCTATATCAATTTGTGCCATGGGTTGGAACCTAAAACATACTTGGAATGGACTGTGCTTGGTCAAGCTGTGCAACACTTGATTGTATCCATGTTGTATGAAAAGAAGTCCTTCATCCCATGTGCATGGATGTTAGGAGTGATACATCCAAATCATGTGAATAATCAAGTGGTTTACCACCTCTATTTAACCATCAATCTGTGGATGGAAGGTTGTGAACTTCATCAACTTAGTATCCATCATCTTCCATAGAGTGGACTAGAAGATGCTCAAGAACCTGCTATCTTGATCTGAGACAATGGAATTAGGGAGACCAAAATGGAGCCATACATGACTAAAATATAGTTGAGTAGTTTCCTCAGTAGATATATTTTTCTTACAATAAATCATGATAGCCATTTTTGAAAAATGATCAACTACCACAAAAATATAGTCCTTACCATGTTTTGAAGTGGGCAAACCTGAGAGAAAATCCATTGAGATAGATTCCCAAGGCCTGGTTGGTTCTAGAAATAGCATATACAATCCTTGATTCTCATTTGTTGGCTTGGCTATCACACATGGGGTGCAAGATTTGAGATATATTTTCACATCCTTTTGCATATGGGGAAAATAGAAGTGTTTTTAAAGAACTGCCAATGTCTTTTCAATACCAAAGTGTCCAATTGTCCTACTAAAGTGTGCTTCACATATCATCTTTTATTTCTCTACAACTAGAAAAAAAATGTGCCCCATATGATAGAAGATATTATCTTTCAAATAGAAATCAAAAACATGTTTACCTTTTTGAAGTGTTTGATGTGTATCAGCAAAGGTAAGATCTACTTCATACAGAGCACCCCAAGTGGCAGTCTCATGTCTGCACAGATCTAGAACTATTGTGAGTGTAGTAATTAGTGGTTGGCTCAGATAATCTATAGTTGTATTTAAGCTCCCCTTTTTGTGTTTGATTATCAAGTGGAATTGCTAAAGATATATGGCCCACTTTTGGTGCCTCTCATTTCATAGTTTGCTTTGCATCTGGATGAATTCCAATGGTCTGTGGTCAGTGTGGATGACCGTTTCTTTCCCTAAGATGTGGTGTTTCCATTATTTTTAGGCTTATACAATGGCACAGAGCTCCTTATCATATGTTATATATTTCCTAAATGTATCAGTGAAAGTTTCACTATGATATGCAATAGGATGGCCATGTTGCATGATGACAACTCCCATGGCATATTCAGATGCATCTGTCATCAACTCAAAAGGTTGATGCAAATCTAGAAAGGCAAGAATAGGGGCTAAGCAGAGTCTATTCTTAAAATTCTCAAATTCCCTTTGTTGTATTTCACCCCACTAAAATGTAGCTTTAGCTCCTCCTTTAGTCACTTGGGTTAGTGACCAAGCAACATGTGAAAATCTAAGAACAAACATGCAGTAGAAATTTGCAAGACCCAAAAATTTGTGAAGCTCTATGAGGGTCCTTAGTGTGGGCCATTCTCAAATAACCTAAATATTTTCTAGATCAACATGGACCCCTTCATCATTCACAACATACCTGAGGTACTGAATTGTTGTCATCTCAAATGTCCATTTGTCAAGATTTGCATTCAACTTGTGCTCTCAAAGAGTTTGAAGCACCTTATAAACATGTTGTAAATGTTCTTCCCATGTTCTACTATAGATGAGTATGTCATCTAAGTAAATAACCACAAGTGAGTTGGTGAAGGGTCATAGGAAGGCATCCATCATCCTCATGAAGGTTGCAAGTGCATTAGTTAAGCCAAAAGGTATAACCAACCATTCAAATAGCCCCCCCCTTAGATTTGAATGCAGTCTTCTAGACATCAATGGGATTGATGGGAATTTGGTGATAACCATATTTGAGATCAATTTTGGTGAATAAATTCACACCACAGAGCTAGTCTAGCAGGTCATCAATCCTGGGGAGAGGATAGCGATTCTTCACAAAGATTTTATTTAGGGCTCGATAGTCAATGCAAAGCCTCCATGTTCCAGCTTTCTTTAGTGCCAAGACAATTGGGCTACCACAAGGTGAAGAGCTTGGCTTGATGTGACCCTTTTGGATCAATTCTTAAATCTATCTTTTTATTTCATCATTCTCACAAAATTGATCTGTGATACATAGGACTATTAGGCAAAGGTGATCCTGGGATCAAATCGATAGAATGTTTTACCTGGAAATGTAGTCAAACTCTAATGGGTGACTTGAATACATCATCATATTCTCCTGTGATTCATCCTATCTACTTATGTTGTTGTGTTTATTGTGTAGTTAGGGCTGCAACATCAACCTTCTTGGATTTCTGTGGTTTGACCATCATGAGAACAAATTACTTTATTTTCTCCATCAATCTCTTGCATTTCTTAGCACTAATTAGGGAGATAGATGTGGGAGGTGGTACCTCTGGTAACCTATAACACCATGTTCCAAGAGTGAGGGTGATCCTTCAAGTTCATGATTCATAGATGCCATGTCACTTATACATGAATGGCTGACCAAGGAGTACATCACAAACATCTAGATTGACCACATCACACAAGACTTCATCTTGGAATGGTTTTATAGCATATGAAAGAAGACATTGATAGGTGACACAAAGGTCTCTCCTTGGGCTCAACCATCCAATACTATAGGGCTTTGGATGAGGCTTCATGGATAGATTTAGACTTTTCACAACTTTAGTAGAGATTAAATTATTTTGAATCCCACTATCAAGAATGAAATTTAGAGGCTTACCTTTTACCCATAATTTGGAGTGAAACAATCTTTCCTTGTCATCTGGTCTTTCCTCATAGGTCTGTGAATAAGTGATAATGGTGTTAGGCTCAGCATCTACAATTTCTTCTTCATCCTCTTCAACTGTGGGTTATGTATGAGGTAGAGTAGTAGATGTTGAGTATTGTGACTCAAAAAGCAGTGACTTGATGGCTCAACATTCTTCTTTGGAGTGAGTTCCAATTTTGTGGTAATCACAACATTTTCTAGCCTTTCCCTTCTGGGATTTCTTATCCTGAAACTGATTTTGCTTCCAATTTTGGCCTCATTTTTGACCTTCCTTGTCACTTTTCCATTTTGAGGGTTGACTCTTCATATTCTTTCTACCATGCTTCTATTCAATCTTCACTATGAATTTGTATGCCTCACTGAGGGTTTCCAAATTGAAGAGTTCCATTTCCCCCCATATATACCATTGTAGTCCACCATGATATTTGAGAGTCTTATGTTTCTCACTTTCTTGAATGCCCAATCTTACAGACAAAAAATGAAAAGTGTTTGTGTAATCTTAAACAGATTGATCCTTACCTTGGCAAAGTTGTTGCCACTGTATGTACAGATCATCATATGCTTTGATGGGATAGTATTCTTCTTTCACCACTTCTACAACTTCATCCCAGGTAGGTTCCACCTTAAGGCCAATGTCATCTATACTGAACCTCTTTTTGTACACTTCCCACCAATTTTTCACAGGCAATGATGATTTCAAAAGAGCAAAAGTAATATTTTCTTCATCGATGAAATTATTCACAAAGAAGTAGGAATACAATTGATCCAACCAATTTTCTATTGCATCAGCATTGATTTTTCCTTCAAATGTAGGAATATCAAATTTTACCTTAACATTGAAGGGTGTTGGGGCATTGAAAGGACATTCCCTAATGAGGAGCCAAGAAGTGGAGCTGCAAAGCCAAGATTTTCCATCAAAAGTGTTTGAAGAATTTAGGTAAATTGTTGTAGCATCTGTGCTTGTTGCCATTGGAGGGCTTCATTCACCATTTCCTTGAAAGGATAAGATGTCTCGGTGTCATCTTCCATTTGAAGTCATTTAGAGTGAATAGGTGGAAAGTTTGGAAGCTCTGTTGTTTTCCACCTAAGCTTTTTGTAGCCTGACCTCATCCTCGGGATCATACACTCTCAAGACAAACCGATCTGATACCACTGATCCAAAACTCAAAATTTCTAGTTTATAAATATCTCAATAACATAGAAATAACACAGTAACAATGAATTCTCTGAGAAGAGATGTAGTATTACTCAAGATTGCAATACAAATATATGCTTATATTTGGGAAGAGATGTTTGTCTTCAAATTTTTGGTTACCTCTTCATTTATACACATTTTGAAAGCATGGGGAGGATGTGGAAGGTCACCAATCTTGAGGGAGATTAAGTGGTTTGACTTACGAGATTTAAAACATTATAAAATTTGAGGAATTACTATTTTTAGAAATTTACTATTTTTAGACTGCACTACTAAAATTGAAATTTGGGGTGCTTTCATTGGGTTTTTGGGGGTAAAAATTCATTGATCAAATATCAATGCCATTTCATGATGTTCTCCTCATTCTTAGCTTTCCAATGGTTCAAACGGTGAGTCAATTGGAGCTACGGTGCAAAAGTTATGGATCCCAAAAGTTCCATCATCAATTGGGTTGGAATTGTCACCTGAATTGTCGCCTAAATTGGAATTGTCAACTTAGGAGGGTTGGCTAGTATAGAAAAAATTGAATGAGATACGAGGTTTTCAAAATGTACCCTTTTTCCTAGTTTATGGGACTAAGGATTAGTTCCACTAAAGAATGATTAGGTCACTAGGGTGCATAATAGGTTTTGTAAGTAATCAGTGATATAAGTGTATGCATCCATAATAGTCACAATCATGGTGGTAAGAACCATAGTAATAAGATAGGATATGGTAGGAAAAATTGGCATTGTAGCACCTAAAGCTAGTTTATTTCAATTAAAGAATGAAAAGAATACAAAGAATCTACTACACTAATTATTACTATAGTAGTTGACTGAGTTACTAAAGAATGAGGGCTTGGGGGACATACATCCTAGGGAAAGATAATGATGGCACTAGAAACTATAGTTATCATTGTATTGGATTAATCTAGAGAGTTTAGAGGTGTAGTTAGGGATGGCCCTTGTGTTGTAATGTGAAATTTTGATTCTAACTCTCTTTATACATCTCCTTTTCTATCTGATAAAAATTCATTAGACAATGAGTTACCATCTCCATGGTTGAATTCTTTATATTCTCCTAGTAATTTTGTTCCTCCTGATTAGTTACTTTTCTTAGTCATCTATTCGTCGTTTTCCTTTGTTTGTGCAGTCTCATATAATGATCATGTTTTTCCTATGTCAGTATTTGAGACACATTATTCATCTCCCTATATTGCATCCTCCTCCTCACTATCATAAATTAGAACAAGGTTTGAACCAAGTTCATCCTTTCTTCTTGATTCCCTCTCCTTAGGAACATCTACTTGCTTCTCCTCCACTTCCACCTTTTGAGGTGAAATATGAGGGGTCATGGGCTTCCTTGTATATGTGATTATTTTTTTGAGACCAATAGAGGATGGCTATATTGAAAGTGGAATGGGAATTGAAGGGGATATAATAGAAGAAAATGGTGAGGGAGTGGGAGGAGTGGTGACCAATGGAGGACTGATGGGTGGTGGAATGAAAATCTAGTAGACTAAGACAATTATTCTCATGTTAGGTAGTGAAAAAGAAGGAGAAACAACATGAGCTTGAGATAAGATAGAATTAAGACTTGTTGTTTTATGGTCAATGGAGGTAGACATAATAAAAAAACTATAAAAAGTATGCATTTATACTTCTAAGTTCCTCCATAACATGAAGGGGAGAAATAGAAATAATTATGTAGGTAGGAGAAGCTAGATATGTTTCATCCATTTCCTCAATATAATATTCCCTAGATGGGTCAGTTGGTGTTCTTACATTTCTTCTTCTCCCTAAGGAGGAAAGCCATGAATAGGTATAAAAACCTATTCCTCTTCTCAATTCTCTTATTTTCCTCTATAGAGATAGTAGGACCATATTATATCCTCTATGCCACAATCATGGAATGTTAACCCAACACATCCCTCTAAAAACTTCAATATCATCTCATGCATTCATAAAAATGCTATCATGATCATATGATAGATTTCCATAGTTGATTCTCACTTTTATTTCATATTTTTTGATGTGATATCTATGATTTTTCCTAGGGCTCCAGTGTTTGAAGGGTGCGAATATAAACCCATAGTGGGTATTAATATTTATAAATAAATTGGAGGTTTTCCCACCTTATATAATACATCCCACCAATACTGGGAGAGGTTGGTGGGATGGTTGCTTGCTTTTCCCTCCTCAATTTAATATCAATGTTGTCAGCCAATTGAGAAACATAGTTTCTAGGGTTGTTTATATAATGAATGTATATTTATAGTCACTCATCTACCATGTAGGACATCATGTAGAAGTTACCATCTATTAAACTTCCCAGATTTGTGATTTTTGAAATCAAGTTAGAGTTGATAATCTCTCCTAAGGAAATTATTTTTTTAGAATTTAAAATTATATATAACAAAGGGATCAATACCCCATTGAAATCAATAATGGTTAAAAAAACATATATTTTATTTAATGAGGCCATAAATAATCTCACACTTGGTCTAAAAACCAAAATGGGGATAGCCAATGTGCCCTGAAATGTAAATTTGCTTAAGTTACCAACCCATTATTATAATTTGTTGTTGATGTTGATGTTAAGAATCCATGAATTCACCATGTCCTATCGGTATGGCATATCAAATAAAGGGAGTCTATAAAACCTTTTAAAGGCATTTCCACTGATATATGTAATAAGTTTTTTTCCAAGCCTAAAGTTTAATATCTTCCCAGTAACCTTATAAATCATGAATAAATAAAATAATAGGTCAATGCAAGGCATTACCTTTGGTTTGGATATTGCATTATGAAGACCAAGTACTTTGATGGCTAGTAGGTCATCCTTGTATCTACATGTGAAAATGGAAATATGATCCTTAGCCTTGTATGGTTTGATTAAATCAATCACATCCCAAATGGTGGAATTTTTTTTGAACTCATGGTTCAGATACATTGAGTCAAAAATTGTATCAGTGTATTGATGCAAAAAAAGAGGCTACACATCTAGCATGTTATTATATGTGTTCTTGACCTAATATTTTTCATAGCTATTATTTTTAGTAAGTTTTTCATTTAAACATGTATAACTCTAAAAATATATAAAAATAAACTAAAATCTAAAATTAATCTATCAAATAAATTTCAACTGAAGTTCAATTTTAGTTACAAAATTAGATAATTTCTAAATTTAGAAAAAACTTGAAAATAATTTTAAATGACAATTTTAGACCCTTAGATGGTCATGTATGTCCTATAAAAAATGTCTCATAAATAGAAGGTCAGATTATGGTTGCATTAAAAATTTTGATCCATTCATTTTGGTGTGAAGATGGGATGAAATGGAGCTATGGATCAAAATTTATATCATCTAGAAGTTTTACCTATTTTTCTGCATCATTCTCCTCTAATTGAAGACAAAATAACTCCTGAGTTTCTCTAATTGTACTATTGAAATTTATTCTTATAAATATTATTCATCTCCCATTATGTAATCCAAGTGTTGTATTCCTTATGTAATCCTTCCCACTATACCAAATACCTATCATAACTTCCTTACCTTGTGTTTACTATCTTCCTATCCATAACCTGTACTATCTTTTCTTTCTTCTTCTTTGGCACTTATTGCTTCTAATTTAATTCTTCATATTATTCACATTCACCATCTTCTCCATAGAAATCATATAAATATTAAACATTAAATACTTTAGATATATCAAAATACTATGGTAAACTCACCTCATAACCATTGCCATTAATTTTATTCACAATATTGCATGGTCTAATTTTCTTGTGCTTCAATTTGTTATATATGCCTTTCAAAAATATCTCTTTCCTCAAGTAAATAATCATTAAATATCATTATTCAAATATTTTTGACCTTATTTTGATATATGATGTTGATTTATACTTCTCGTTACTCTCAAACAACTTTCTTCTATATGTTCTATAAATGCTTCTACATCATCACTAACTCATTCTATAATTGGTAGTTATACCAAATATAAAACACTCATAGGATTTATCCCATAAATAATATGAAATGTTGATTTATGTGTTGACCTATTCACTGAGCTATTATATGCAAACTCATCTTTTGGTAATTCCAAGTATCATTTTTTGGGCCCATAAATAATATGAAATGTTGATTTAGGTGTTGACCTATTCACTGAGCTATTATATGCAAACTCATCTTGTGGTAATTCCAAGTATCATTGTTTGGGCTGCTTTCCAACTATGCATCTCAACAAATTATCCAAACTCCTATATATAAATTCAATATGTCCATCTATTTGGGGATGATATGTACTATTTAATTGTATCTTATTCCCCATATTCTTCCATAAAGTCCTCAAAAAATGACTTATAAATTTTGTGTACCTATTTGATGTAATGGTTTTTGAAACATCATGTAATCTCATAATGTCCTTAAAAATAGTTCTATAACTCTAGTGGTATAATTGTTTTTATTACATGTAATAAAATGAACCATCTTATAAAACTTTTCAAAAACAAAAAAAATTGAATAATTACCTCTCTGTGTGTTTGGTAATCCCAATATAAAATCCATACTCAAATATATCCATGGTCCTTGGGAGCTATTAATGGCATACACAACCTTGTATTTTTTTCATGTCCTTTTTTCACCTGACATATCATGCACCTTGAAACATATTTTGTCACATCTCTATTCATCTTTGGCCAAAAAATACTTATCTTCCACCAAAGATATTGTTTGTCCTACCAAAGTGTCTAGTTAATCCACCACTATGCAATTCCCTTATAATATTGTCTCTTAGAGACCCAATTGGAATACATAATTGTTTCCCTTTGAAGAGATAACCATACTAAATAATATCTCATCATAAACATTACTTGTATCACTTGTCAATGGATTCCTACATTGATCAAATATATTTCCAAAATCTGGATTGGTATCATATACTTCTTTAATAAATTCAAATATAACTAGTTTACTAACCATAGTAGTTATCAACCCCACTTAACTGTTGAAAGAATCAACACTTGATTTTGTTGATTTGTGCTTCAACACAAAAATAATACCCTAGAAGAAAGACACCCACTTTTTATGCCTATTATTTAACTTCTTTTGAGTGTTCACATAATTTAAATCCTTATGAATAGTAAATAAGGTAAACTTCTTAGACACTAGGTAATGCCTCCAATGTCTTAATGCTTGTACAATGTCATAAAATTTAACATCATACATAAAATTATTTATTCTTACCTCATTCAGTTCCTCACTAAAATATGCTATTGGCTTCTCTTCTTTACTCAACACAGCACTAATTCCCATAAATGAATCATCATAATCAACCTCAAATACTTTGTTAAAATCTTGTAATGCTAAAATAGGTTTTTCTATAATTCTCTTCTTTAACAACTCAAAGCTTTATGTTTTTTCCCTTGTCAATGCAAGTTATTTTCCTCTCATACAATTTGTTATTGGTGTAAAAAGACCACTATAATTATTAATAATTTTCTAAAAAAGTTGTTAAACAATGGAAACAATTTACCTCTGTGATACTCTTTGGGATATGTCACTCAACAATTGCCTTTAATTTTTATTCATCTATTTTTACACCATTTCCTAAAATTACAAATCCTAAAAATAATAAACTATTATACATAAACATGCATTTCTTCAAATTTGCATAGATCTTGTCTTTTCTTAATAATTCTAATAAAATTATCAAATTTTGTAAGTGCTCTTCTTGAGCATTACTGAATGTTAAAATATCATGAAAATAAACCACCATAAACTTATCCCTATATTCTCATATCACTATGCTCATCACCTTCATAAATGTGTTAGGTGCATTAGATAACATGAATGGCTTCACCATTCACTCATATAAACCATCTCTAGTCTTGAATGTTTTTTTTCCACTCATCTCCTTCGTCAATTTGAATATGATAGTAACCACTCCTTAGATCAATCTTAGTAAAATATTTTTCTCCTTTAATAACATCCATCATATCATCTAAACAAGTTATAGGAAATCTATACTTGATTGTAATTTTATTGATTTATATACCATCCACACACATCCTCAACCCTCAATATTTATTTGAAGTTAGAAATGTTGGTGTTGTACAAATACTCATGCTCTCCCTTAATACACCATATCTCACCAATTTAGTAACCTGTTTATTCAAATGTGCAAGTTCTATTGGACTCATCCTATAAGATACTTGATTGAGTAGAATTTATCCTAAAATCAAATCAATATGATGTTAAATATATCTCTTTGGTGGTAAACCATATAGTATCTCATCAAGGATAACATCCTCGTATTATTTGAACACTACTTCTAGTTCTACCAATATTTACACCACTTATGTATCTTCTTTCTTCATTACTAATTCATAGCAACAACATATCATCTTCATGTCTTTCATAAATCTTCTATAATCAACATGCTTTCATCCTACCCTTATTATTTAGGAGGTTACAAAACTACCTTCATACCACCTTTATAGAAACTGTATGTGTTCTTTGCTCCATCATGAATTACTTTTCTATCAAACTACCATGGCCTTCCCAATAACACATGACATGCATGCATTGGTATAAAATCACACCATATTTCATCCTTGTAATTTTTACCTATAGAAAACTTGATTAATCACCTTTTATCTAACGTAAATTTATTCCCTTTATTAAACCATGAAATATGATAATGATTAGGGTACTTTTCACACTACAAATATAGTTTCTCAATCACATCTTTAGAAACCATATTTTCACAACTACTAGCATCTATAATTACCTTGCATATCTTAGCTATTAAAATACACCTTATTCAAAATATAATTTTTTGTAGCCATGCATCACCATATTATTTATTATGAACAAGTTCTTTCCTTGTAGCAATCATTATTCTTCTCATCATGAGATTTTCTTCAATATCTACTACTGCAACTTCAATATTTTTATCTTCTATTTTAGCTTCAACTAAATTCACTCTTGGGCAATCCTCTTGCCTCGTTTCTTGATCTTGGTAGTGTGGACCCTCAAATTCTCTATGGACTTCTTATCTACATTTGTAACAAAAATAATACCTGCTTTGATTTGGAAACCATCCTCTACCACCACCATAACTTCATCCTCTCTAAAATCCTCTTCCTCTTTGTTGGTTTTACAACCCTTATCTATTATCTTATTGTTTTTATAGACCACGTGATGATTCTCCTCTAGTGGTATCAAACCCACCTTTTTTTTATTAAATACACCTCATCCCCTTTTTGGATGGGATTATCCTCTTCTTGGTCCAATAGTTATTCTTTTGTAATTCTATCTATTTTGTTTTTCTTCTACCTTTAAAGCTAATTGGTAAGCTTCCTCCATGAAAAGTATTCTATGCATGATTGATTCATCTTGAATATAAAATTTTAAACCATTTATATACCTTTCAACCATTTTCTCTTTTGTCGAATCATGCTCCACTTGTATGGAAAGATTGTAAAACTCATCTATATACTCTTGTATACTTTGATCCTTTCGCCTCAAATTTTGAAATCTTATGTATAGGGTTTATGCATAATCCATAGTAATAAATTTATCCCTCATCATCTTATCCATATATTTCCATGAGTTGATCTTCTTTTTTCCTTGTATCTATCTTTTTTTCTACTGATGATCCCATGAAATCATTTCATGACCTTTCAATTTCATGCACGTAAACTTTATCTTTATGTCTTCTATCATAGTTCTCCACTCAAAAAAATTCTCCATGGTGTATTATATCAATGTATTTAGTTGGTCTTATAATAGAGTATGTAGAGGGAACAGGGATGTGAGATGAATGATCCATTAAATTTCTTGTATAAAAATGATTTTCTCTTTGAAAAACTTGTAAATTATTTATCATAATGGAGTTTTGTATTCACAATTTGAACTTGAGCTTAGAATTTGTAATACACTTGGTATCTATAAGGAATGTGATTTATTGGAAATGACAATTTAAAATATATTACATTAGTTGAATTGGCTTTGATAACTAAATGCATTAATTCATTGATTAATTTGACTTAATTTTAGTAATGGCCTTTGTTATTTTCCCTATTCATTCTTTGCAATTGAATTTTATAATACAAACTTCCATGATTTTTACTTCCATGTGGGGTATTCTGCATTCTCTTTAATACTTAGTCATATTAATATGACAAATATCTATTTTCCACTCTTTTGGTCTTGGTTTTGATGTCTTCATTATTTGTTCCACTCTTAACTGAGTTACAACTTGTTTTTATTTGTCCCTTTGGCCATGAGCTATTAGGATGATGACATGTGGATGGATATTATTTATTCACTTTCCCAAGACTTTATATACATAAGACTATGCTAACATCACCTCTAGGCTAACAAGATGATGACATGTGGATGGATGTCACAGTTATACTATCCTAGGAGTTTTGTACATAAGACTATGCTAACATCACCCTTGGGATAGTAGTATGATGGCATGTGGATAGATCTTACTACTCTACTTGTCTAACAATTTCTATACATAGGACTATGCTGACATCACCTCTCAGATAACATGATGATGACACAGGGATGAATCTCACTACTCCACTTTTTTAGGACTTCCCATGCACAAGACTATGATTCCATCACCCTTGGGATAATAAGATGATGAAACGTGGATGGATATCACTACTTCACTTTCTCAATAATTTTCATACATAGGACTATGCTAACATCACCTCTAGGCTATCAAGGTGATGACATGTGGATGGATCTCGCTATCCTACTTTCTTGGGAATTTCTATACATAAGATTATATTGACATCACCTTATAAATAGAGGGATGATGACACATGAATGAATCTCACTACTCTTCCTACCTGGGACTTTCCAGACATATGACTATGTTGACATCACCTTTAGGCTACTTACATCTTTTACTTAGGTTTTAATTTAGTGAATTAATGTCATGTGGAAAGAGAAAATGAGATCTGGTAAGGCCCAATAAAATCCAATTATGAAATAACCTATTCAAAATGAAACATAGACAAAGACACAGCTAAAATCATAACATATCAACCTAATCAACCATTAAGTCATAAATCAAGCATACATAATCATAAGTTAAAGGAAAACCGAAGGTGAAAACTAAATCACGTAATATGGCTTATACATAGCTTCTATTTACTTATAAATTTTAAACATATTATAAATTTGAAATAAATCACGTCGATCAAGTCCAACAAACAATAGATTTTAAGATTGGAAAATGAATTCCTTTTAGCTTTAGATAAATTCCTCAAGTTTTTAATTTTCAAACACTATGTCATAAAATTTTAGTTCAGAAGACCTCAAATAACATTTTTTATTATCAGTGAGTTCCTATTTGTATTTTTTAAATGGGGTGTGTGTGTGTGTGTGTTAGGGAAAAATAAATGGTGACTTAGTGGAGGAAATACTCTTGAGTATTTGAGAACCTAGAATCTCAGTAATGTAACATAACAAAACTTCAACCCTTCTTAGAAAAGAATAAATAAACAAAATAAACCTTAACAAAATACATACTTCTTCATTCAACATACTAACCCTTTCCATTCCTTAGATTTGAGTGTGTGATTTCTTAAAATTTAATTTTCCCTTGTTATGAGAGTTTTGACAAAGCCCTAAAGATACACTATAGGCTTCATTTTTATCTTAGATTTTGTAACCAAATAGTAAGTAAATCTTGGTTATTACTATACAACTAGCCAAGAGTCTATATGACTGATAAAGATACTAGTAATTACATGTAAACCCTTATTCTACTATCAATTGGGTGTCCATAGCCCCAATATAAATTACTTAAATTACCCTTTTATACCAGTTTGTATTTTTTTTGAAACATAGATAAAAGAAAGGTTGGAAATCACCATTGATTGGGTGTATATATAAGAAAATTTATTTCAATTAATACATCCTCTTAGTGTGTATCCAATTCTATATTTATTATCTCCCATCCAAGTTTTAGTGTGTAATAGTGCAATGAATATTTGGAAATAAAAATTATTTTTAACATTTACATTATTATATTAGAGTAAATCCTATAATTCCAATAAAATAATTTAGTTAAATTATAACTTAATTTAGCTATAACACATACCTCAACCCTAGAAGCTCTAGTATTGTCAGAATAAAACCTTATGAGGACTAATTGTTCATGCTTTTGAATCATCCCCTTGTTTTTCATAGTTCTTTTGTGATATTATTGTGTGAAATTAGTTGGTGTGTTTTTTAATTTTTATAAATCTAATCCAAAAAACATAACAACTAATATATTGAAATCAAATACAAAAATTAGGAAAGACTAATCCTAGAAATTAAAAAAATCTAACCTAGAAAGAAAGAAATCTATCCTAGAAAGTAAGAAATATATTCTAAAAAGCAAGAAACCTACTCTAGTTCTACATCTCCATCTCCACTTACAATCATTTTGAGGCATCTCTAGTTAGAGTATCCATAAAATATTGATTCAAAAACTATCCATTCATTGTAAAGCCAAGTTCATTACCTTGGAGGTCTTTCAACTGGAAGGTATTATTACATAGGATATTTGATATCTGCTATGGTCCAATCCACAAAGGAGTGAAATTATCACATTTTTATTTTTTCTCATGTCATTTATCCCATAGAAGCTCGAAGTCTAAAATCTTCAAGTCTTTGATCTTGGATATTTTTTCAAACCATATTTTGATAATATCTTAATGTTTACTGAAACTATGTAGTGTTTCAGTTCTTGCATCCTCCATCTGGACTATGTCAATTATTCTACACTATATTCTTTCATCTTCACTCATGTACCCTTACATGAGCTAGTACATTGATATTTTAAGAGTGATGGGGAAGATAAGTTATCACCCATACACTAATATAAATAGTGAAGCCTTAAGGGCTTACTTGTGTCTTGTTCTATATACCCATAGTGCATATTTCAATAATATATGTCATTCTCTTGGTTTGTCTTGTGATTATTTCTTAATGACATCCATCATTTTTTTGTTGGTGGAATCATTAACTCCATTCTCTTGTGGATAATAGTTTGAAGATAACTTAATGGTGATTTGATTAACATAATCCCATTATATAAATTTAGTAGACTGAAATGCTAGACCATTATCTCAAACTAAGAAAATGAGAGTATCAAACCTGGTAAAAATATATTTTATTACAAAAAATTGATGACATCAATTTTTCTAAAATTATTTATAACTATATATTTTGTCTACCTAATGTATTAATCAGTGTATGTTAGGAAAAAATTGTGCCCTATTTAAGAGTTTGAGTTTATCACCCCAATAAAATCAAGGCCGCATTGAGCAAACAAACATCCTTCAATGACTAGTTGTAAATGCATGGTTTGATTCACTGATATTTTTACAAATACATGGTATTGATGACATGTCCTAACATTGTTATGTGCATATTTTAAGATTATGGGCCAGTAATATCCCATATTTATAATTTTTTGAGTTATTTTATTTCCTGAGGGATGTCCATTACCTATCTTTTGATGTAGGTTATCCATGATGTCCATAGATTCTTATTTTTAAATACATCTCAAACAGATTTCTTCATAGCTCTTTCTATAAATGACTCATTTATTTATCATATAATGATCTCAAGGGATATTTATTTCTCTTTGTTTAGCTTTGTGGGGCATGTGCTTATGAGTAAATAAAGAATGATTTAACTATACCACTCACCACTAGTTATCTGAGTCTCATTAATTTATTTAATATTATTGCCTGGATTAGTCTTAGTTATTAGTTAGATAATCCCCTTCCCTCTTGCCATCTTGTATGGATTTATTTCAAGGTAAAACTCTTAAATTTTGGCCATCTATTTACCTCTTCTTTCACATATTTTATTATGTCCAAGTGTGAGTTTGATGACTGAATTTGAAATAGTGGAAAATATCTTGTTTCTTAGAATATAATGCTTGAATTTATTTACATCTTTGATCAAGGCACATATATTTTTGTTTATCATATTTTATTTCAAGTTTACATCTTTTAGATTGGTGATCATGACGGAAATGGGATGTTTATTGTCATCCACATTCTATGTAAGTTTAATAGATATAGTATGTTCTAAATCAAATGAGTAAAGATATAAATCCTTATTGAAGTCTAGACTAATCAAAATTGGAGATTGATTAATATTGGTTTTGATGTCTTAAAAATCTCTCTTCTCCTCTATTGTTGACTCTATCTTATCATTTTATTTTAGCATGGTGTTCAATGGTTCGATAATATCTACAAATTTAAAAATGAATTTTTGTACAAATTTTATCTTACCAAAGAAAGACTTTGATTCCTTCTTATTGTTTGGAGATATCAACTTGGAAATGGTGTGAAATTGATCTAAATCAATTGAAATCCAATATTTAATGATGACATGGCCTAATATTTTTTCTTCTATGAATCCAAAAATAATCTTATTTAGATTAATTGACACTCCATACCTTCTACATCTATCAAACATTTTATGTAAATGATTTATAATATCAACTCTACCTTTTGAATATACTGTCAGGTCATCCATGTAGATGATAATACATTTACCTACAAGTACTTAGAAAATAAATTCCATGGCTCTTTGGAACATATCTCCTACATTGATTAGGCCAAACTACATCCTTTTATATGCAAATGTTCTCCACTTAGTGGTAAAGATAGACTTCATCATGTCTTCTTCTAATAGAACTTGATTGTATCCTAGGAATCAATCCAAGAAAGACATCATATTACACACACTAATCATTTGAATAATCTCATCCAATGAAGGTAGGTGTAGTTGTCTTTATTTGATGTTTTTTTTAGGTTTATAAATTCAACACATAATCTTATTTCACTACTCTTATTCCTATCTACTACTAAATTAGATACCTAGGTCAAGTGTCTAATTAGAAAAATAATCCTAACATCCAGTATTTTTTATACCTCTATCTAAATGAGAAGTTCTAAAATTAGATTCACTGGCCTCTATCTCTACCTAAAATACTTGTGTTCTAGATTCAATGTAATGGTATGAGTAATGCCTATGGGGTAAAATATCTTTAAGTTATCATATGTCTAGGTGATCACATCTATGTACTCTACCAATAGGTTATTCAATTTTTATTTCTCACTTTTAGTGCAGCTCATTTTAATATTCATAAACTAAGGGTGTTGGTCAGTTCCCAAATTCGCTTTGATGAAATCAGAGTTAATTACTTTAGAGTGCTTCTACTTTTGATATTGTGTATCTACATTGAAATATAATTTTAAAGAAACCATTCCTTGATGGATGTAATTTTCCTTCATCTATAAGACACCATCCTCTTCTAGGTCTTCAACATGCATGGACTCCACATTTTTGTCACATATCAGCTAGGATTAAAAGGTCCTATAACTACTAGTGAATTAGATAATCTATTGATCATCTTCAAATACCTAGAAATTATCCACATTATCTAGAATAGATGGTAAAGGAACCAAATCCATATGAAATCTTTGCATTTTAGATTCTTGGAGCAATAAATTATTGGGGTCTAAAACTACTAGTGACTCTGTCATCAAATTTTTTCTCTTGGGATGGATCCGATGTTGAATCCTTCAAGGGACTCAATCAAGTCCAACAATTTATGTTTATAATTATTTAATTAGGTGAGCTTACATTTATACTTCTTTATGATCTAGTTAACAACCAAATCATAATAATTAAATATTTACAACTACTTAATGCAGAAAGGATTACATTACATGATTAGTTAAACATTAGTCCAATAAATCAAAGGAGAAATGCATAAGAGTAAACCAAATTAAGCATATCTATTCATGAAGGGTTTGCTAATGAAAATGAAAGATAAATGAAAGAAAGAAATAAATCTATACCTTCTCAAATGAATCAATTAGCCTTAAACAGGTTAATAAACATTTGTATAATTATTTGGAAATTGGCCCTTAATTAATCAAAATGGTCAAAAAGTCATATTAATAGGTCATAATTTGAATGGATAATAATTGGAAGGTGATGTTAGATGCATTGGATTTTCATTCTCATTTAGGATGATGCCAACACAAAATAACAAAGGCACGTGATGTGTACCAATGAATTAGAATAAAAGAGTGATATAGAGCACAAAAAGGTGAAATCATCATTTTGACTCGAAATGAATTGATCAAAGTTAGGTATCATATACAATACATATTTAGAGATACTTTGACTTAAATCAGTACTTGTAAATGACAAGTTTAACCTATTTATGGTACTTTAATTATTTTGACCAAAAATGTTCATTTGAGTGCAATTTGAGTAAGATTGACAATTTCAACACAAATGGTGTTAGGAATTGGATGTCTACATTTTTCCCCTATTTGAGAAGGCATAGCAAGAAATTCAGATAAAGTAACATATTTTCAAATAAAATATTTGTCAAGAAGAAATTAGAATAGATCTATGATACCCCCTTGAGAGGACATACTAGGATGAAAGAGAAGGATGGACTCTCAAAAAGAGAGAGAAAGTGAGAGATTAACCCATGGAATATATCACATCTAGATGAGCTAAAGCTTGCACACGTGATTACCATAAATAATAAAAATATAATTAGAGGTATAATAGGCCCCAAATATGGGGGGAATGGGAAATATACAATCCATAAATGTAAGGGACACACTTTAAAAATACCAATTTGAGATTACAAGTTGCATGCTTATGATGTTGATCAATTTCAAAACAAGTTTCACACTAAAATATTTCCGTCATGGGTATTAGTGTGGAGATCTTGGAATTAGAGGAAAAAAGAGAACATTCTACTTCAAGAAGGGAAGCACCACTAAAAATAGGGTCTCCAAAGAGAAGAGAATAAGAGGTGCCCCAATAGATCAAATTTGATTATGATAAGATAATTTTTCTATAGTAGGGTAAATCTTGATCATTGATAAAGAATAAATAATGGTTTTCCCCTATAGATATGATTTGATTCTCACATTATTCAAATGTTGTGCCCTAGAATGGGTAATTAGAAATCAAAATAACTTGAGGATATAATCCAAAAGATAGGTTAAAGTGAGTGGGCATAAGCTTACATGCGATGGTGTAATGGCTTAGAAATCCACATAAAAGCCAGTAGATGAGAATGCAAAAAGTGATGAGAGAGATTAAAAAATAATGGAGATGGATGAGTTGACTCTAGATGTATAATATAAGTGGATGTTTCCTACATAATTCCATGGACTCATGTTCCAACATTAACTTCAGGCCAATGTATTTCACCCAAGTTTAAGAGAGAAGGGAATGAGGAATGATGAAAACTGACCAATAATTGATTAGAATTCAATGTATGTGAAGAGATGAATTTCTAAGAATAGATTTGAGTGATAAAATGCATGATACTTAGATGTATATTTTCATATTATGAGCCTAGATTATGCAAAGTGTTCTTGAAAACTATTCATTGGAGTGATGTTGATGTTAAGACTTTGAAACTTGAGCATAAAGTGCTTGCTATAAAAAAATAAATTAGGCTTCATAAGTATGATTAAATTAGAATGACATAATATTCCAATTGCACTGAGCTGGTTCAAATGTGACTAACTATAAATAAGGATAATGGTAAAATAATGATCAAAAATAGAGTTAAAGCTATTTACATTTAAACAAAAAAGAGAAAATAGAAAGAAAAAGAAAACAAGACATCTTAACAACATGATATCAAGATACAAATAATTGAGATCTATGTGGACCATCAAGATATACTTAGAAAATAAAACAAAAAAGTAAGACCAAATAGGAAAACAAACTAACCAGATAATAAACAACAATCAAATAAACATACAAAATGTTTTTGAGTTTTTTGAATGTTTTATGAATATTTTTTTGAAATTTTTTGAGTATCTCAACTCGATTGAGGATTAAGAGATACAGAATGGTCTAGCTCATGAAATAGTGATAGTGTGACAACTTAAAATTCTTGTAATATGATGAGAGTGTATGATAAGAGAGACTGAGTTGACCTCAACATCAATCGAGCATGACCTATATAACCCCAAAATAATCCCAAGTCATAGTAATTTTACCCACACAAAAGGTGGTGAAAAACTAACCAGGTCATAATAAGCTCACAAAAAAAGGTGAACAATAAGACAAATGATAATAGTAATGACCAGATGATGTGGAAATGCATGATAAAAAAGGCATTGTACCTAATTTTCCCATAAGTGAGTATAATTAGGAAATAATATCATAATATTGATTTTCCCAAAGGTGGTTATAATCAAGTGTACCACAAAAATATTAATTTTCCCATAGGCAATTATAATCAATGATACCAAATAAGATGGTAGATGAAATATAAGATAAAATATGAAAGATACCAAATAAGATGAAAGATATAATATAAGATGAAAGATATCACACTACTACCATAGACTATCATTCGACACAAAATTCTAAAATTATTAAAATTAGATCGAAATTCCCCCACAAAAAGTATGGGAAGAACCAAAGGAATCGAGATCAAAATGGGATAAGTAGGATAACTAGAAAAATCCTTGGTGAATAGTAAATAAATAGTATAATAAAAATGGTATAGTGAAATGATCAAAAGAAAATTGGCTATAGTGGCATCAAAGTTTCCCCCAAGTGATGATTATCTTAGATCACTCACAAAACAATGAGAGTGTTGCTTAGGTTGCTCACAAAATGGTGAGAGTGTTCAAAATTAACAATTTCTCACAAAATGGTGAGAGTGTGAAATGGGGTGATCGAGTTGACCTTAATATAAATTGAGTGATGCCTACATAGTCCTAAAGGACCTCAAGTTAATGTAGTTAAAATAACATGGTTCATGGATCACAATGATATAATAATGCCTATAATAAAATGGCCTATGGGGTTACCCCCAAGATACTAGGCATTTTAATGGAAAATGGTAATTGGAAAAGTGAAAAATGGTTATACTGCTCTTGTTGATAGGGAGATGCATGTCTTAGTCAATATGTGAGACAACAAAAATGCTCAGTTATAAAGTTGTTATCCAATTCCCTTTCATAAAATCTACACTATCAAGAACTTTTTGCAGATCTAGATTTTAATAATGTGTTCATGATCCTCATTAATCATTGATTATATTTCCTTTAAACTTTGATATAAGATATCTTTGTAACCTATGTAAAAGAAAGTGTTATTATTAATAAAAGATATAAGTGGGTAATAAATGGGTGGGTGATAATGGAATGTATAATGAATGAGAAACAAATGAAGATTAGGACTTTTAGTCACACATAATATTTTTGATGTCAAATTTGACATAATTTTGGTTGTGGTGAGGCCAAAGACCTCTAAAGATGCTTTCGATAGGACCACCAAATTGTTATGTTGTTTGATCTTGAGAGTAGCTACCATCTGATTATGTTGTAGACTAGAAGCTATTTTTATTTGATCTTTGATATTGTCTTCAATATGCAGTGAATAACTAATGTTCTCAACTATTGGCACCTCAATGAGGTTTTCGCCAATGAATTTGCTATGATCATCCCATAGTGCCTCCAAGAAGGTTTCACAAAGAGATGTGAACATTTGACTTTGATTATCTTTTAGTGCCTACAAAAAGGTTTCACTAAAAGATGCTAAGTTTGATCTTTGCTCATCCCCTAGTTCCTTCGAAAAGGTTTCACTAGGAGATTTTTCTTCTTATGAATGAATGTGGTCTTGTCCCCCCTAAGATTCTACAAATTGTATGTCCCCACAGAAGTAATTCAATAAAGTGTGATTCTATTGGTCCCAATCGATACTTGTGGGAGGCAGAATGTCAATATAATGGCTATGTTAGGTGGGAATAATGGGATGATGACAAGAAACATAGTTATTATAGAAGATACTAGGAGAACTTGTATCGATGCTGAAGTAATCATCCTCAAAAATTATAAAAGGATCACAAATATATTCAAATTAGTTTGTAAGGTAATTGTAACCAATGTTGTAACAACCAATATTATAATCTATTTTTGAATCTAATTCTAAAGCAAGGGACTCTGAATTTGATGTCATAACTAATGTTGATTCTATTTATGATGCTAAATCTAATGTCAATTCAAAAATAGAACTTGACTCTAATTTTAATTTTTCATCTAATGTGGTTGTCTTCAATGTTCTATTGAATGCTAAATGTTTGATAAGTAATGGCCTATGATGGCATAATGGGATTAATAAAAATTGATTCATGTTGAAAGGGTTCAACATAGACTGGCTCATCTAAGTGAAGCCCCTCAAAGATAGGGAACAACTCAAGGGATGTCTTGACAAAATCATGTCTATCAAAGTGAGACTCCTTAATGAGTGGGAAAATATCAAGAGATAACTCTATAGAGACTATCTTCTCAAGGAGATGAGGCTCTAGAAAAATAGGTAACATATGAATATGTAACTTATCACAGTTTGAAATATCACAAATAGGTGTTTTAATAATAAAATCATGGTTTTGGATCACAATGAGTTGTAAAAACTTAATTTTGAACACATTTTGATCCTCATAAGATGGTTCTTGAATAAGTAATGGTTCTTATTTTGGCTCAAAGATCGGCATATAATTTCTAAAGTGGGAAACATTTGGTTTAGCAAGAATAATGGTTTGTCGTTTAATAATGGACTCTCCAAAAATTATACTATTTAAGAAGGGATCAAACATAACTGGTTCATCAAATGGAGGTTCTTCAACAATAGGTTCATCAAAAATTGGTGATGGGCCAAGAATGGTAATAAATAAATGCATCTTAGTTTGGTTGCTTATGCAAACCAAAGGAGGAGGTCCTAAAATGGTAACAACCAGATGATTCTTAGTTTGGTTACTGTTGCAAACTAAAGGAGGAGGTCCTAAAGTGGTAATGACTAGATGCTTCTTAATTTGGTTAGCTATGCAAACCAAAGGAGGAGGTCATAAAATGGTAATGCCTAGATGTTTCTTAGTTTGGTTGCTTGTTCAAACCAAAGGAGGAGGTCCTAAATAGTAATGATTGGACGATTCTTAGTTTGGTTTCTTTTAAAAACCAAAGGAGGAGGTCCTAAAATGGTTACCTTTACATGTTTCAGAGCTTTCTTACTCATACAAGCTGAAGGAGAAGAATGATACCCCAAAATAGTAACCTTCAAGCATGAAGTGTAAATTGAAGGGGAAGGATGAGGATGATGTATGACAACTAGCATGGATGTGACTAGTTTTTAATAGATAGGCCCAAAGAGGGTAACATCCTAAAACAAGATATAGTGCTCATGTTCATCATAAAAATGATTTACCTTATAACTAGGGCCACAAGAAACCCTATTACAAGTGCAGCTTTGAGTCATGTCTAACAAGAGTTGTTCTCTATGCTTAAATAGATTTGGATCAATGTTTTACAAATGTCAAATAAAGTATGCCTTGGTTCTCTTTAAACAAATAACTAAGGTACCAAAGAGAATATAAAAGAGTGTGGCTTGGAACCACACATAATTAGAATATTTGCTTCACAAATTTAACCAACTTTTGGTGAAGCTAAAATTGTATAAATTAGAAGAGGGTAAAGTAACTTAAAGATCTAAGGTGAAAACTAGTACACCAAATCTTAGATCTTTGTGATACACCTATACCTTAAAATCTAGTCCCAACTTTGATGAGTTGACCCTAGAAAATTAGAGGAAATCTCTCTAGATTATGAAGAAGACATAATGAATTAAGCAACTCAAGATGTAAAAGCATGCATGAATGACTAAGTATAAAGCTAGGGTTAAATGGGTGGTACAACATCGCCACATGGTTCTAGTAGGATAAAATATGTTTTATGACTCAAAGCATGAGTGATACACAAGATGACTTGAGTTCACCAAGATGATAATGTGATTTTGAGCATAATAAATGACCCTCAATCCAAATGGAAAATTGAACCCAATTTAGAACAAGTTAGTGTGAAAATGGTGAACCTAATTTAACACACCAACCCTTAAAACTCAAAAAGGTTTAATTTTGAATGTGAATTATAAATGAGGAACTTTAAACAAATTGGGAAAAAGGTCTAGATCAATTGGGAAACATGACTATGCCAAAGTGGATGACATGACATAAAAGCTTTTGATAATAATTTAAACAAGGAAAAGATAAAATTTCTAGTTGGACAACATAATTCCTTCCTTGCTCAAGAAAATTGAGGACAATGTGCTTTGGTTAAGTTCATTAAGTTAACAAGTAGTTTTAGACACAAATTAAGACCAAGTAAGATAATGACAAAAAATAATGATCTTAAGTCTAACTGACATTTTGAACATTTCTAGGGGAATCAATTACACAATTACTTTCACATTGTGATGTAAAAGAAAAAGCATGTAGTTGGGTGTCTGTGGCACTTAGCTTATTGCAAAAAGGTCTTTCCATTTTTGCAACCACTACAACCTACTATTCGCTCAATGTAGTGTGATGTCCAAAGTGTAGATACATATTATGTGCAACTCCATCATTAGAAGGTGGTTTAACCACTCAAACCTCTGATCTTAGTGGGAGTGGTTGAAGTCAGTGCTGAGAGGTGAAACACTGGGTCAAAGCTTCCTTAAAGAACTTGTGGGAAGTAATGAAGTCTTCCTCATAAGCCAAGATCTATGAAATAAAAGACATAAGATAAATAATTTAGGGTCATTTTTAAGATCACCTAAACTATTGTAATTTTAGATGACATTCTTTCTAAGCTTTTGACTAGGCTTTTAAAAATAAAGATGGGAATTTTTTATTCCAAGGGTTCCTTAAAGGGGACAAGTAGAAGAGCATACACGTGAAATACATATCTTTTCAAAATAAAAACTAGTTCAAATAACTATTGAATACAAAAAATTGGAAAGATGAGTTCATTTTTAAGCACCAATTTGAAAGATTGAGTGGTGTTCTTTTGACCCCTTGGTCTTAAGTTGTAACTTTGAAAGTCTAACTATCAAACATTCATCTTAAGCACCTAAATGTTTCATTAAGTACTAAAACAAATTTCCTATTTCATATTAAAATCATGAAAAAGATGGTCTAAAACATGTTTTATAAAATTCCAAAGCTTGATCCTATAATAAAAATGTTAGAATATCCTTTAGCTTTAAAGCTAATTTGCAAATGGAAGGAGCAACTTTGAAATATGAGGTCTCTATAAAAAATCAAAATTACCAAATCAATATCACTATTTCCTACAAAATCACCACTATTATATATAAAAACACAAAAAAATACATATCATTATTTCAAATGAAATCGCTAGACCAGATGATGATATTATTATTTTTAGGTGATACAATATTGCTATTTGCAAAAAGAAAACACAAAAAATACAAAAGAATCATTCAAATGATGAAATCACTATTATACAAAATCACTACCCAAAATGATTAAATCACTGCCCAAAAGAATGATATCACTACCCAAAAGGATGATATCAGTGCTTTAGATGACAATATCATTGCTCAAGTCCACAAAATCATTGTTTAGTGAATAGCAATTTACTTTACACAAAATTGCAACTATGTAATAGTGATATTGTTCCAGATAGAAAAACTAAGGTTTCTAGAAAAAAAAATGTGATTATCATAAAAATATAATTTTAAGCTAAATTTTTACTCTTTTGGGCCTCTAACTCCAAGATCCTGCATGGAAAGATTAGTGAGTTTCTTGTAGAGGCTTTGTGATAAAATTTGTGGGTTATGGTCCCACTAGGAGTGCCAAAATGTAGAGAGGTTTACATAACATGATTAGTCAAACATTAGTGTAATAAATTAAAGGAGAAATGTATAAGAGTAAACTAAATTAAGCCTATCTATTCATGTGGGGTTTACTAATGACAATGAAATAAAAATGAAACAAAGTGAGAAACCTATACCTTCCCAAGTGAATCCACCATCCAAGAGTGGATCAAAAACATGTTCTCCCATTGATCAAGCATCATTGTCTTCATCAACAATGGTGGAAAACTCCTCTAATGTCTCAAGAACACTCAATAAAACCTAGGCTCATGATATGTAACTATCTAATTTGCATATCAAATGAAGCTAATACAAATATGAATAATACAATAATAAAAACACAAATTAGTTGTGTAAATATTTTATAATTCTAACATTGCAATACTTGAGTTTAAAAATGATGTCTATGGCCTCTCTATTTATAGATTTTTAAGATTGCCTAGAATCAAGCTGAACCATCAATCTCAAGATTAAGTTGTGTGGCTAAGGATTAATTCAATTATGTAATTATAATCCATAAATAATCTCATCAATATTTGAGATAGAGGATAATTTAAGAGTCATAGATGGTAATTATGAGGCATGGGAGACCCAAAATCCTGATATTTGTGGCATTTATGGCCTAGGAATGTCTTCCCAAGAAATGATGTCACATGATGATGTAGTTAATAGAAATATATTTCCAAAAAGAAATGTTCAAAAAAATGTATGTAAAATCAATTTAAGCTCTTGATTTGGATCAATTAGCCTTAAACAAGGTTATTCAATATTTGTGGAATTATTTAGAAATTAGCCCTCAATTAATAAAAATGGTTAGAAAGTCATATTACTGGGTCATAATTTGATTGGAGAAGAATTGGAAGGTGATATTAGATGCATTGGATTTACATTCCCATTTAAGATGATACTAACACAAAATAACAAAGGTACGTGACATGTACCAATGAATTAAAAGAAAAGAGTGATCTAGAGCACAAAAAAGTGAAACCGTCATTTTGACTCAAAATGAATTGATCAAATTTAGGTATCACATAAAATGCATTTCCCTATTTATGGATACTTTGACCTAAATCAGCACTTGTAAATGACAAGTTCAAACCATTTAGGGTGTTTTAATGATTTTGACCTAAAATGTGTATTTGAGTGCAATTCAAGTAAGATTGACAATTTCAACACAAATAGTGTTAGGAAGTGGATGTATACACTTAACATTGTGCTTCAAAACAAATTACAAACCAAAGATTAGAGATTCATACTCAACTCTATTATTGGTGTAATAAAATTATAACTTGTATGCATCTAGTGCCTTTTACCATCTAAGTCTATCAAGGCTATGACAAAACCAAAACCTTGTTTTAATCTTTCTCTATCAAAATGGAGAGTCCATAACTGAGAAGGACCTTCAAATTATTTCTCATAAATATCTTAATTATATAGTGAATGTGTATACTCCCACATGTAGAGATATAAATTCAAATTTCTCATTCATTATAGTGTACTTGGTAATCAAGTACTTCATCTTTGGTTCTCTATCCACCTAAATCTTATTGGCTACTCCTTTCTAGGGCAACCACATGTGTAAAAAGTAAATGGCCATATATCTATCCAATGCATTAGACCAATCTAGGCTAAAAAATAAGTCATAATCTTATAGAATAACAACCAAAATGTCTATAAATTGTCTTACACATGGATCTAATGTCATCTAGATGTGCATGTTTGTTAATTCTCCAACACATGGGACATAAGACTTGTTCAGTTATAGGACTACCCTCTTTGACATGTCTGGGGTCAAACCCAATTTACTACATATAATTGTTGGCATCACATTAGCTGAGGCACTTGAGAAAAATCAAAAATTTGTGCAAGTTATTTCCAAACATTCAAACCATTAGTAGAAATTATGGTACTTTAGTTTTATCTTTAAATACCATCATGTTTGCATGCCCATATTTGGATTTATTCAATGCAGATGATCTCCTGATTAGGATTTTGAGTAATAAATATATATTTTTAGTGATATGAGCTAGTTCATACAACATGATATTGGCCTTGATCTTCTTCATGGCCTCAACAATGTTGTACCTAGATCTAATTTGTGATTCTAAACTCTATAATTTCTCATCCCTCTTGGATAAAGGTCAATTGTTGATGGACCAAAAATATTAAGGAGTAATAGAATTATTTTTCAGAGGTGTCTAATTATAAACTATAATTTTACTCAGATTTTAATTGTTCCTTTAGAACTATTAGAATGCATAGATCTCATATGTATTATTCTCTTTTTTATTCTCATCCTTTACTAAAAATTAGAGATCATATATATCAAATACCATTACTATAATAGAATGTCTTAGATCAGTAGAGGAGGATAGTTCTATCTAATTTATAAATCCTTCCTACATGTTCATATCCTTTTGAAATATCTTGAAATTAATGCATAACTGTATGCAATCTAGTTCACTATGTTTTGTTGTGTTATGAACTCAGCACTAATTAGGAAGGGTTACTTCCATGATATTTTTTTTTGGTGCCCTGTTGGGTGGATATTGTTCTAAATTATTTACAAACCTATTGAAAGGTTTGTTATACCTTTGGAACCCAAAGATTTGATTGGTATTTTATCCCCTAGTATTACCCATACATTTTTTCATGTTCAATAACTAGTTGCTTAATTTTTGAATCGTCCTTTAAATTGATTCCAATTATTTGTTATAGAATCAGATTTAGTACCATATGTAGAAGAAGTATTGATCAATATCAGGGATTAGTTACAGTTTTTTTGGATAAGAACAAAATTATTTGGGAAGCTAACGTGTTGATTGGGTAAAGCATGGGTTAAAGGCACATGAGAGTACCAATGGTTATAGTTCTAGGCCACATTATTATGATTTGAATTTGGGATTGGGTTGAAGGCCAAAAAATAATACAAAGATTAAGTGGATCCAAATATTTCATATGGGGATTCAATTATTTATCCATGTTTATAGCTTTAGCATAATCTAAAGGTAGTGTATGGATATTGATATATCTTTATAGTAAAATAACAATCACAAGGTCAAGGGTTTTCTTATATATTTTTAAGTCCAAAGTCTTAGTAGGCTTGTAGGAAGTTTCAAACTAGGGATACATCTTTTCGAACCTAGCATTGAAGGATCATATTGGCTCATTTGGTTCCTTTCTAATGCTTGAAAAGTTTTGATAAACAACACTTGCACTAGTGAATTAGTTAAACTATGCCATGAAGATGTTTTGACAGTGATACTAGGATGTAAATGATCCTTTTAAGATATTAAGAAACTAGTCATAGGTGGCATCTTGTAATGTCAAGGGAAAAAGTATTCATGCCACATTTTCATGGGTTACATTCAACAATCCTAGGGAAGCCTTGAAGTCATTTATGTGTTCTTCAATGATTTTACTACTTAAGGGATAAAATTAAGGAAGATAATTTTTAGGGTTTCATGATAAATCATGCACATCCCTAGTGATGTTGATATCATAACTAGCTAGCCAAGTTAGAGCTAGGACCCTTGGAAATAGGGGAAGATGAGGTTGTCTACTTGGTTAGAATGATTAGGCTCAAGGTCCTTTCTTAACTCCCTTATTAGACTTAACTTTTATATGGATTTTCAAAGGTTGATATAGAGAGTTACTGTCTAAGGTAGACCTTTTTAATATTTTGAGTGATTCTAGTACAACTCAAGTAATTTATTTTTAATGAAATAAAGGCAGAGGCTAAACCATATTTCTAGTGCTAGATTAAATTCTTGTTGACATGTGTTTTTTGCACACCCCATAAGACTTATGAGTTATCCTATAACATTTTAGGATATATGAATGAAATGCACTACAAGGTAGGAGTTTTAGGGTATTCAATTTTGTAAACAACTTGTTTGTGGAATAGTGAAAAGTGAAGAAGTTTATTTACCATGGATGGGTTGGCTATGGAATAATATAAATCTACTTGATATGGGTGTATGGATGATGGTTCTAACCTAAGGTGGGAAGTAATTCAAAATAAAATTAAAAAAGAGGGAAAGGTAAAGTAGAAAAGGAGGCTTATGGATCACACCATATGAAACTTTTATAGGCTAGCACTTGAATTAAGGGTTAGACAAGGAATCAAAGACTAATATCTGATGCAAGATAATACATCACACAAACAATCAAACATAATTAAGAGTCAAAGGGAGCTATAATATAATAGACTTAAACATAAATTCAAAGGTTTTTGCATTTATTAGATTGCATTAGCACATATACAAGGGGGGATTATGATTCATAGACAAAAGACATTCAAATCACTAATAGCTCAATATGAATAGCTATATATTAAAATAAATAACTCATTTATAACCAAAAGACTAAGAAACTAAATAACATAACTTCTTACACAATCTAAAATTTTGGATAAGAATCAAGATTTGCATATCAAGATCAATTGCATAACCTTTCCAAGAATTTCCTATTAATTTCAATAGGCAAAATTATCCTCGCTTTGGGACTGGGATGATATAATTATATATAAGCTTGGGATGGGGAAGGCCTCATATCTCAAGTGAAATCTAAAAATAAATGTCCAAAAATATCACTATATGCTAAATAACATACAAAGCATGCATGAATAATGATGGTTAATCAAAATAGAATTATTCATCTAAAATATAATATATACACGTTGAATAAATTAGGAGCTAATAGTTCTATATCAACTAGAACATGCAAATACCTAGGTATATTTATAAGGTGTTGATGTAAAAATTCTAAAAGAAGAAAACTATAACATAGCTATTAAAGCTAAAGTTTGTGGAGTTAGAGATGTAACTTGTGTTACAATTAAAATGAATATTATAACTACAACTACACCAGAACTAGCTGTCAATGTAGTTGTGGTAACAATTTTTATAAGTAGCATGTAAGTAGGCCTAGTTTGAGTTTTCAATAATGTGTATTTCATAATATGAGTACCCTAAGGTGGAATAGGTGTGACCCATACTATTTAAGTTGTTTTCTTGGGAAATTTAATCTATAGATATAGTGTATGAATTACTTTGAATTATATATCTATTGTTTCAAAATTAAGCAAACCTCTCTTGAATAATTGAGGAAGCTTGTCCATCAAATTTTTGTGTGTGTGAAATGTAGATATAACTTGAGCATGTAGTGCCTCAGTTGTTATGATTTTATTTCTTAAAAAACTTACCAATTACATTATTTCATCATTTTTTCTATAAACAATCCCCTTAATATATGCATTAAATTTGTAAAGTGATACTTTTAGGATATTTTTAAAAATGGATTTGGACACTAATTTACCGTATGGGGTGCCTTCTCAAGTAACTATTAAATCTAGCAATATAAAGACTACTTACATTTCATGATTTATAAATTGTTCAACTAGATCTCATATTACTTGATGATACTCAAGTAAATTATCCCTTTTGGCAACAATGTAGTTTTGTGCCCATGAAACCTTAAACATTGTTATGAAATATAAATGGGCATAAGCCTTATTCCTAGTTTCTTGGTTTATAAAATGCATCTTTCCATAAATTTCATTTATTTTGTTAAAATTTTGAAGAATATATCCCCACTTGGGTTGGGATTATGCCTATGCAGACCTTATTAAACCAATAGTATCAAATAGCTTCCTAGTTATCCATTATAAGTTATCCACAATTTCCTTGGGAGCCTATATGGTACTCCTCTCTAGTTTCCTCTAAATAAGATGATAATTTTTTTTAAACACATACTTTATAAACCCTTTATTAGCATCTATAAAAGTGTATGGGTCCTCTCTATATCTATTTAGGTCTAAGGGGTTCATTTTTATTTGTTTTCTTAAAGAGAATGTCTTCATTTTATTTCAGCTCAACCTATTTACATTCAACAACCACATTTTTTCTCTTAACCTTTCTCAAGGTATTAATCTATCTATCAAAATGAAATTTTACTATGGGTTGCTTGGTAATCACTAAATATTTTCTTCCTGCTTCTTCATGTTGTGTAAAAATTGAATTCACAAAGGAATGTTCATTACAACATGTTGGTCTATTTGTTCCACTTGCCATGTTGACTGTGCTTGTTCTACATGAGTAGTTAAGGGGGATTACCCTAGGGGAAGAATGGCCTTTTGGTAATATGTCCCTACTTTAGGAAAATGAGGAATATATTTACTCCATCCATTAAACTACCTTTGAACTAGTGTATCAACTACATATTTGGCCTTCCCTACTACTTTGTGAACTAAAACCATAAGTTAGTACTTGAGGTACTTATCCAAGAGGCATAGATAACTATGTACAATCAACTTAAGAGGGGTGGCTAGTGTAGTAATAAATAAGGTGGACACCAAGTTTTCAAAAGGTACCCTTTTGCTTGGCTTAAATGATTGAGGACTAGTTCCCCTAAATAATGAGTAGCTCACTGGAGTGCTCAATATGTTTTATAATTAATCACTGATAAAAGTGCATGCAACCCCAGTAGTCACAATAGTGGTGGTAGGGTCCGCAATAGTAAGTTGGGATATGGTATGAAAAATTGACATTATAGCTCATTTATTTGAATTAAAGAATGCAAATAATATACTATACCAATTGTAATTATAGTAATGTAGATAGTTGTTAAAGATTGACCACTTGGGGATCTTATAGCCCTAGGAGAGATAACTATGTCCCCATTTTTTTTGGTTATCATTATAGTGGCCTTAGTTGGAGAGATTAGAGGTTTAGTTGGAGATGACACCTATGTTTTAATGTACACTTTTTATTCTACCTCTTTTTCTACATATTCTCTCTCTATCTAATAGCAATTCATTAGTTTTTATTTACCATCTCCATGGTTGACTTCTTCATATTCTCCTAATATTTATGTTCCTCCTAATTAGGTTATTTTCTCATTCATCCATTCATCATATTTATATATTTGTGTAGCTTCATCAAATGATTATGTTTCTTATATATTAGTCTTTGAGACATATTATTATTCATCTCCCCATCTTTCATTCTCCTCCTCACTATCACAAATTAGAATAGGGTCTGAACCCAATTCACCTTTTCTTTTTTCTTCCCCCTCCTTGGGAACATCCTTAATTCTCTTCCACTTACAACTTTAGAGGTGAAATAGGAGGGGTCTTGGGCTTCCTTATATATGTCATTATTGGTTTGGGAGTAATAGAGGTTGGCCCTATTTAAAGTTGATTGGGAGATGAAGGAGCTATAGTGGTAGCAAATGGTGAGGGAGTGGGATGAGTGGTGACCATTGGAAGAATGATGAGTGGTGTAAATGGAAATATAGTGGATTGAGGCACTGCCAATGAAGTTTTTATTATCATAGTAGGTAGTGACAAAGGAGGAAAATAAACATGAACTTGAGACAAGAAGGAAGGAAGACTTAATTATTTTTTAATAGTCAATGGAGGTAGAGATAACATAAAAATATACCAACTAATCCACTTGTACTTATAGGCTCCTACATAACGTGTTGGTGAGAATCATAAAGAATAGTATATGTAGGGGAACCTAGAGGTGTTCCAATCCTTTATTCAATGTAAGCTTCAAAATATGGGCCAACATGTTCTTACATTTCTTCTTTTACCTAAGGAGGGGAGCCATGAACATGTCTAAAAACCTATTCCTCTTTCTCAATTCTATTGGAATTCTATTCAATGATAGTATAATCATATTATATTCTCTATACCACAATCATGGACATGTTTACCATGCACATCCTTATAGATACTTCAATATCATTGTTTTCATTCATAAACATGCCATCATGATCATAAGACTGATGTCCATAATTGATTCTCATTTTTATTTCATATTATTTGATGTGTTTTTTGACATTTTTCCTAGGGTCCTAGTTTCTGAAGGGTGTCAATTTAAAACTATAGTGGGTTACAATATTTAAAAAAAATTATAGGTGTTCCTAAATTATATACTAAATCTTGACAATAATAAGAGGGGTTGGATGGATGGTTTCTTGATTGGCTCTCCTCGATTAAATATCAATGTTATTCATCAATTAAGTATCCCAATTTATAGGGTTACTAATAAGATGAATACATAGTTATAGTCACTACATCTAACACATAAGTCATCATGTAGAAGTTACCATCTAGTAAACTTCCTAGATTTGTGATTTTTTAAATCAAGTTGGAGATGATAATATCTCCTAAGACAATGATTTTGTTATAGTTTGAAATCATGTCCAATAAAAGAACCCATACCTGATTAACATAAGTAATGGTTGAAAAACCATATATTATGTTTAACAAGACATAGTGATTCTCACTCATGGTTTGTAGACCTAAATTTGGATAGCCAAAGGGCCCTAAACTATAAATTTTCTTGGGTTTCTAGCCCATTATTGTAACTTATTATTGATGTTGTTATTAAGAAGCCATGAATTCACCATGTCTTACCTACATGACATATCCATGAAATGGAGTCTTTAATATATTTTAAAGGCATTTCTACTGATATATGCAATCGATGTTTTGCCAATTCTAAAGTGTAATATCTTCCCAATAAATTACCATTTATGAATAAATTAAATAATAGGTTAATATAGGGCATTACTTATGTTTTGGATATTGTATTGTGAAGACCAACTACTTTGATGACAAGTACATCATCTTTGTATCTACATGTGAAAATGGAAAGATGATCCTTGGATTTGTATGGTTTAGCTACATTGACCACAACTCAAATGGTGGAATAATGTTTGAAATCATGGTTCAGAGATGTCGAATCAAATATCATATTAGTGCATTCAGTTGGTCATGCAATTGAGTATGTAGAGTGAAATAGGATGTGAGATGAGGAAGCCATTAAATTTGTTGTCTAAAAATTATTTTCTCTATGAAAAACATGTAAATTATTTGTCATAGTGGAGTTATAGATTTACAGTTTGCACTTGATCTTCAAACTCGTAATACATTTTAAGCTGGAAGGAAATGCCATTAGATTGGAAATGAAAATTCAAAATATACTAATTTTTTTGTATTAGATATGAGAATTAAATTTCTTAACCAATTAATTCATGTGGATTCATTGTAACATCAACCTTCACTCTTTTCCCTATTTATTATTTGCATTTGAATTTCATAATACTAAATTCCATGGCTTTTACTACCATGTGGCTTCTTCTACATTATTTCAAATGATTAGTCATCTTATTATGAGAGATGTCTCTTTTCTACTCTTTCGGTCTTGTTTTTGATGTATTTGTTATTTTATTATGTGGATTCATAAGACATATGTCTATGTGTCATTGTCTCACTCTTAACTTAGTTGTTATTTGTCATGATTTCTCCCATTGGCCATGGGCTATTGGGATGATGACATGTAGATAACTCTCACTATTTTACTTGCATGGGAATTTTTATACATATGAATATGCTAATGTCACCTCTAAAGTAGTGATATGATTATACATGGATGGATCTAATTTTTCTAATTACTTGGGGCTTTTCATATATAGTGCTATGTTAATGTCACCTTTAGGTTAGAAGGATGATGACATATAGATGGCTCTTGTCACTTTGATTACCTAATATTTTTATGTGAATTACTATGTTGATGTCACCTCTAGGCTAGTAAAATGATGACACATGGATGACTCTTGCTACTCTACTTACCTATGACTTTCCATACACAAGATTAAGCTTATGTCACATTCAGGATACCAAGATGATGACACATGGATGGCTCTCAATCCTCTACTTGATCGAGACTTTCTGTATAATGGACTATGTTGAAGTTATCACTAAGATAATGGGTGATGACATTTGGATGGATCTAATTAATCTACTTATTTAAAAATTTCTATACACATGACTATGATGACATCACATTTGGGATAAAGGGATGAAGGCATGTGGATAACTATTTCTAATATACTTGTTTGGGACTTTTTGTACACATAAATATGTTAACATCACCTTTGATCTACTTGCATCCTTTATTTAGGATATGAGTTAGTGAATTGATGTCATGTGGAAAGGGAAAGTGATATCTGAAAAGCCCTAGGAAACATCCAAATATGAAATAGCCTATTCAAAACATAACATAGACAAAGACTTGACTAAAAGTGCAACAAATCAGCCCAATTAGCCGTTAAGTCATAAATCAAGTATATATAAGCATAAGTTACTGGAAAATCAAAGGCAAAAATTAAATCATGTAGTATGTCTTAAACATAGCTTCTATTTACCTATAAATTTTAAACATAATTCAAATTTGAAATAAATCACATTGATCAAGTCTAGAAAATGATCTTAGGAGAAGCAAACAAATTCTTTTAGTGTTATATAAGTTTTAATTTTTATAAATCTATGTCATAAACTTATAGTTCAAAAGATCTTAAATAATGATATTCAATTATCAAGAGTCCTTATTTGAATTTATAAAATGAGGCGTGTGTGTTAGGGCATAATAAATAATGAGTTGGTGGGTAAAATACTCAAGTATTTGAGAACCCATAATCTTAGTAATGAAACATAACAAAACTCCAACCCTTATTGAAAAATAATAAATAAATAAACTAGATCTTAAAAAAAAACTCTTAATTCCTCATGTAACATACTAACCCTTTCCATTCCTTGGATTTGAGTGTGTGATTTATTGAAATTCAATTTTCCCTTGTTATGAGAGGTTTGACAAAGCATTGGATATACACTTTAGGTTTATTTTGATCTTATATTTTATAACCAAACAATAATGAAATCCTAAGCATTACTTTACTTCCAACCATGCATTTATAGCCCTAATATAAAGACATCTAATTCCACTCAAAGACTTTCTTTAATACCAATTAGGCATCTATAGCCTCAGTAGAGATTACTTGAATTAACCTTTTCTATCATTTTTATGAAACACATATAGAAAAAGGGTTGGGAATCACTATTGGTTGGGTGTATATATAATAAAACTTATTTCAATCAATAATTATATATTAGTGTGTATTCATTTCTATGTTTATTATTTTTCATCCCAGTTTTAGCATGTAATAGTGTAGTTAATATTTATAAATGGAAAGTCTTTATAACATTTGCATGATTATATTAGAGTAAATCTTAGAGGTCCAATAAAATAATTCAATTAAATCAGAGCTTAATTCATTCATAACACATACCTCAACCCTAAAATCTCTAGCAAAGTTAAAATAAATCTTTGATAACCAATTATGCATCCTTTTGAATCATCTCCATGTTTTTCACATTTATTTTGTGATCTCAATGTGGAAAATCAATTGGTGTGTTATGTAGTTTTTAAAAAACTAATCTAGAATGTGTAACAACTAATGTATTGAAAGTAAATACACAAAGTAGGAAAAAATAATCCTATAAAGTAGATAATCAACGTATAAATAAAGAAATATATCCTATAAAGCAAAAAATCTATTCTAGAAAGTAAAAAACCTACTATAATCCTACATCTACATCTCCACTTACAGTCATTTTGAGCCATATCAAGTGTGAGCATCCATGAAATAGTGCTTAAAAATTATCCATTGACAGGAAAGGTGAGGTCATTACCATGGAGGTATTTTAATCAAAAGGCATGTTACTTAAGATATTTGATATCTGATATTGTCCAATCAACAAAGGAGTGAACTTATCAAGTTATCTTTTCCTATCTTGTGCTTTATCCCATAAAATCACTAGGTTCAAAATATTAAAAGTTTTTATCTTGGATCTTTTGTCAAACCATATTTTGATAATATCTTGATGTTTATTGAGGTTGTGCAGTGCTTTAGTTTTTGCATCCTCCATCTAGACTATGTTAAATAGTCTAGATTGTATTCTTTCATCTTATCACATGTTGATGAGCATTACGTATAGCTCATTATATATAATATAAACTACCCATAAGTGTTGCCTTTTGGTTATATACTGCATTACATTTAATAGTTAAGGTCTTATCTAAGTAGGAAATGAATGCAATTTGTCCTTTGTTTATATGTGATACATTACTTATTTTTTATCTTTTTATTTTGTCTAAATTGGATAAAATGAACATGGTTTTATGTACATAAAAAACATCCCTACGGTGAAATAATTTTTAGAAGACATCAAAAAGTGTTGGTAACTCTTTTTGGCAATAGTTTTGAGGATTTATCAAATAATCTATGAAGATATAATACTCTGAAGATGCTCCAAAAACACTCTAAAGATGCTCCTAAGATGCTTTGAAGGTGATCTAAATATGCTTCAAAGGCACTCCAAAAACATGTATAGAATGCTCCAAAGATTCTTAGGCATACTCTAAAGATGTCTAGCTAGATCCTAAAAATCAAGATAGTAGTTCTAAAGATATAAATTGTATATAAATAGACTTTCCATATTTAATAATATTATTTTAGAGATTACCATTCATAGTAATGGTCTAAAATGATCTAAATATATTTGTATTTCTATTTTTTAAAATTGAATATAATCTATATGGATCTATGTTAGTTATTTTCCATCTATTATTATTTGAGTTAGTTCTAACACCTTCTTATAAGCATCGGATCTGATTCCTAGATAATCTATATTTTGAATAAGTAGATTTGGCCATTTAGATCACCAAATTTTGTATTTGATGAATAGATGTTTAGATATGATTTTAATACATGTCTCCTTCTCATTCTAGAAGTTAGTAATAGAGTAAGAAAGTTAGTTAATCAATTATAATCATAAATCAAAAGCATTTGTAGTGTAGTTTTGCATATTTATATATGTTCCTTTGATAATGAAATAAACTTCATCATTCCTTTTGATTAATGATAAATGTTATTCATATTTTTAGGAAGGAATAAGGGCCCACTTCTCTTTGAAGATTAGGAGAAATAAGTACTTTTAGTTTATAGGTTAAAATTATTTCTTTAATTCAGGTATAATTTATTTACTACAAGTGATTTCCTTTTAAACATAAGAGTGATTTATTTTAAATGAAAGTGTGATTTCCTTTTCAAATAAAAGTGTGAATTCCCATTAATATTAGTGTGTTTCCATGAAAAGGTTGTTTTAATTAAATACGAGTGATCTTTTATTATGCAAGAGTGTGTCTTTCAATTTCATAGAAATTAGAGTATGTTAACTCATCTCCATATTCATAATTTGTTATGAGTAGTTTAAGTGACAATAAACAACATCCCCAGATTTTATAATATCACACTATCCTACTCAATTAGGCAAGTTGAGTGAGGACACCATAATGTCTTATGCAAGATTTTTAAGATCTAGATGTTGATGGTGCGAATACCATATGAGATATTCAATTGGCAAACCTTATAGATTTATTTTTCTTCAAAATAAATTTAGTCTTATTTACTATTCTTAGGACTTAGATATCACAAAAAAAGTAAACCACCCAAATAGTGAACTATAAACTCTAATATCTAATAGTCTAATTGCATATAGCCTTGGATAGTGGCCCTAGTAGAAAATGACACCAATCCATTGATTTGTTAAATAAGAGGTATAACTATAATCCTATAATTTTTGGCATCATTTCTAGAGAAAATCATCAATAAGTGTTAGTGAGATCCTACAGTACATTTATACATGGAAATTCAAAAACATTCATAAAACTCAAAAACACAAAAATAAACCTAGAATCTTTAGATTTATGAACCATCCAAAAGATTCTCAAGCATGGTTTATCTCTAAAGGATCCCAAATAAATCAAGAAGAAGAGATGATCCAATCATTGCTATAAAGATTAATAAGTGAAAGAAATAAAATTGAAAGCTATATATAAACTTTTTTTATTCATCTCCTAAACAAGGTTCATCCTCACAAATGGATTTTACAATAAGAATCCTATTTAGAACATCTCCTATAGGGAAAATTGATCCTAAAAATCCCCTTTTTGGGATAGTCAGTTTTGATCCACAAGATCTACAAGAAGATATAATCACCAAAGAAGATTCTCCTCTTGAGATAGACCATAAATTTAGCACCAAGAAGAGAATTTAGATTGGATTGATAATGAAAGTCGTGAAGAAAATATGGAAGATGAACATGCACATATGGAAAACCTTGATCGATAGCCTCAATATGATAAAAAAATTCCTATCTAATTATATTTAGTCATGATGATATAACTTCCATGAAAAATATCTCACCATCCATTTTACATACTTTCAAAGGTAAATCCTTAGAGGATCCAAATTAGTTCCTCTTTGAATTTCATGTTCTCTACCTAAAATATGACTATGTCATGAATAATCAAAAGTTGAAGTTATTCCCATCTACACTCAAGGATGTAGACATGAGATGGTTCATGGGACTTGAAGGTAATTCCATCACCTCTTGGGATGAAATAGAAAATGCATTTCTCAACAAATATCATGATTATTTTAGAGTCAAATAATGAAAGGAACACTTTAAAATTTAAAAAAAAAATGAATATGAAACCTTAGAAGATTACCTTGATAGGTTTATATTCACCTATTAATGGATTGGTTACTAACTCCCTAAGGAGGTCATCAAGATAATATTTTTTAAAGAGTTAGATGATGATGCATGTGATGCTTTGAACTTAATGGGAAAGAGTAACATTGACAAGTTAACCTTTCATCAAATTTCAACATTATGTACTAACTACTCTAGGACAAGACCTAACATAATAAAATAAAGGATATAAAAATCACATGAAGTTGGAAAATTAATGGAATAATTTTCCAATTTAAAGATACATAATTTAGTACAATTGAGATATACCTTAGATGGCCTTAAAACAAAAGCCAATGCCACTAACACTGAATAGTTGTTAATATATTGTCTTAGATATAGACTAAAACATGAAATAAAAGATTGTCCCTTAGACAAAATAGAGGTATATGGTATTTTTTACCTAGACCATGACACAAAATTATAAACATCTTCTTAACATAAGAAACCAAGTAAAATAAGAAACACATAAAGTTGAGGAAGTGATCTTTATCTAAAGACAAGGAAACTAGTACTACTAACATCAAAATCAGTTTGATCTAGAGAATGTTTCATCCTTCATAGTTCTTAAGATATATTAAAAATAGTATAAAAATAAAGAGAATTCTGAGAGCTTTCCAATGCCTATTGGAACTTGTAAAATGGATATCGTATGCTCTATATATCATTGGTTAAAGTTTGAATAAAAAATGGTAAATAATAAATAGTGATGTGGATTCATGTATGGTTGCCAAGTGGACCAGTCGACATATGAAACATGGTAGTGTAGTGGTAAAAGGGTGTTTGTTTTCACCTTCAATCTTTGACACTCGTGTTTGGACAAATCAACCATGCTATTTGCTAGCTAGGAGCCCTTAGCCAGTGTCAACACACTCTTTTTGCAGAGGGGTGCCTTTAGCTCTATTACTTCATTTTACCATTATTACATTTTTTTCATATATATGCCTATGTGTTGTTTACATGCTACATGTTGGACTAATAATCCTAAATCATTAAACTAAATACCATATACATTTTGGTGTTTCTCACAGGATGAGAAGCATTTGGAGAGGTCCAAGTTGTGGGTCCTTAGGCCACCACATTATTATTTTATCAAAGTCATTCACCAAGTTTAATATATGCATCTTGAGGTTACTCATGCCTTTGAGATAGCTCAACCAACTCGTAGGTGGTCCAACCAAATCCAAGTGAACCAACTTGTTATATTCTAAATTAAGCTCAAAGACTAAATTAATATCTATGGGATATTCTAAACTAAGCTCAATTGACTAAGTTATTATGGTTCCCACTAAGTTTGGCATAGTAAAACACCTAGATGTGGCTTAAGCCACATCACCTACAATGGTAGCCTATTTTAGGCTTATGTTAATTCATAAACCAATGCACGTGGAGTTTTAAACTTGGCAAAAATCCATGAGCTAGGTGGTTGGTCTAAATGTCCACCATAGGAATTAAACCTGTGACTTGTGGAAAAATAGTTAAGCGGACTTACCAATATGCCAAAAATTTGTAAGAGTTATGCAAATCATGAATTTTCATTAGTACAGGGATGGAAAATGACTATGTAAAGGATTTTTAATGGAAGAATGCAAAGATTTACATTTTTGGCCAATCTTGGGGCATTTTCAGGTCTTGATGTAAATTGAAAAGCTATTCAAAAATTTGAGACACTCATTTTGGTATTTTTTCTCCCAATTTAGTGTCCTTTTGACATATTTTTGAGAAATGAAAGTGATGATTTGATGTATAATGTTAGAAAGAGATTATGCAAGTGCTTTAATAAGGTGGAAGATGATTATTGAGCATCGTCAAAGTCTTCTAAAGGTCATGATTTATGAACCTAGAGACGTAGCCCCTAAATGGGTGAACTCTATTATCAAATTGGTGTCAATTTTCCTTTTAGTATTTAGTATTTCAATTATTAATTTAGTTTTGAAAAATAATTAATGAGACACTAAAACTAATTATGATAAATTATAAAAATAACACCAAAATAGTTTTTTTAATCTGGAAATGAGTTTTTAGATTTTTCAATCACTCATATTCATTTCCAGAACACTATATGTAATTTTTATTTAATTTAATTGAGAAATTGAGAATACTATGCATCCAATTATATTTCACTTAAGGAATTGAGATTTTTAGTATCCAATTTTAAAAACTATTTGATTTATCTAAGGGGATAATCTAGTTTATAGATCCATTTTGGTATCAAATTAGGTTGATACATGACTTACTTCAGTTGTTGATATACTTTAGTTTGAAGTTTTTAGATATAAAATTCTTGGTATTATTATTCTATTTGACTTGACCATGCAAGAAGGCTAGTACAAAATAAAATTGTAGGGTGTTCCAATTTTCTAAAAGAACACAAGATTTTTACAACCAAGGTTCTAAAACCACTAGCCCTGAAGGATCAACATGGATGAAGAACACAACACTTTATCACTTGAAGGTGTGAGATGGTGTTGAGAGAGGATCAAAATTTATATCTTGGGATGAATTGAAATAAAATCTAAAGAATTTTTAGTGATGCACATCCAAGAGGAATCAATTACATTCCTATACCATTCTTATATAGAGGGAAGATTAAGGTATGATAGTGATCTGATTTCATATTGGTATTGACACAACACAATATGTTAGTATTTGATAACTAGTTGTGTAGCCTTTATTTTTGGATAACTAATAATATTATGGATGCCTATGTTTTTGATTATATGAACAAATAAAAAGACCAGTTCCATGGTAAGATATGGAAATGGCAAATAAGGCATTATTCAAGAAATTAAATATATTTTTACACTTTATGGATTGAGTTTTTAAATGGTTCATATATTGTTATGTTTCATAGCTTTGTTAAGAGTTACATAAAGTAAATAGGAAGTTGTTTAAGACACCAAAAATATACCAACAATTTCTCAATAGGTGTGCACTTCACATTTTCTTCAAACGTATAAATTATTTTCAAACATAACTATGTTTACACAATTTTTAGTTGAATCATTTGTGTAAGGTTGATTTGAGAGTAAAATATGCCTTTATTTAGAATTGTTTTTATAGCCTTTTTGAAAATTAAAATAGATAATATAACTCTTAGAAGATAGTGTTTTAAATAAGATGAAACCACCTCCTATTCAGTTGTGGAAACCATGAAGAGGGAACAACCCTTATTGATAAAATGGTTTACTTGAATAGTTTTGATAAAGCATAACTATAGTATTGAATAGTATGATTAGTTTCACTTCAAATAATTTTTTAGGGGATTCTTAAATAAATGGATCTAGGAAGGAAATTTGATAACCCTTGCATTTAGAAGAATGTTATTTCTATCTCCTATTTTAGTTTTTTGTTGTGATAATGTTTTTGGAAACTAACTCAGTTTGGATGATTATGGAGGTATGAATCATGGAGAAATCAATAGTGATGAAACTTAGAGATATGTTTAGAATTATTAGTTTTCTCTTCACATTTATGATAAGTCTTATAGTTACTTACACAGTTTGTGAGTTTTCAAAGAAGCTCTTATTTGTGAATTATGCAGTTATAACCTTAGGATAGATAAATTAGTTGCATGTTTTTATACTTGACATATATGTTTAAGTCCCAATGTATCTTAGACAATATTTGTATTAAAAAAAAAATTTACACTCACATGTATATTTGTCATGTATGTCATGTAGATGTACTTTCAAAGAACCATAGATGGACAATATTTGTAAATGCAAGTATACAGGTGTTATAATTTGTTTACAAGTCCTATAAGGGTATGAAACACATTTTTTTTCTCCTATGTGATATAACAAGAACACCTTAGCCTTCATGAAGTGTAGGGATTGTGAGAATCTACCATATTCAATGATTATTTTGGGTAATATGTCATTTTGGTAGAATGGGTAAAGAGTTTGTTTTACTCTCCATAATCAGGTTACAATTTTAGTTGGATAGTTGACTTCTCGTAGGTAAGTTTTATAGCATATTATTTCACGTATATTTTATAAATGGTTTTTTATTGCATCATTTTGATAGATTGACTTCATAACTCCTTCATATGCAATTTTTGGCTCCTGTATGTTTGGAATCAGAGCAAGAAGATTATCAATGGTAAAGAAGAGAATTCATGGAGATATTTTTGGGTCAGTTAGATTATTGGGATTTTTAGAGACCAAAATATTCTTTGTGGGGAGGTTTGATCTAGAGATTTTTTCATCCTTTATAGTTCCAAAGATCTCCCAAAACTAGTATAAAATTGAAGAGCATTTTGAGATCTTTCCAACACCTATTGGAACATGTAAAATAGATAGCATATGCTCTAGATATCACTAGTCAAAGTTTGGATAAAAAATGGTAAACCATCAATAGTGACATGGATGAATGTATGGTTGCCAAGTGGATCAATCAATGTGTGACATGTGGTAATGCAGTGGTAAAATCATTTTTGTTTTTTTCTCTATTCTTTGACACTCATGTTTAGATAAATGGGCCCCATTATTTTTTGGTTGGAAGCCCTCAACTAGGGTTGATACATTCTTTTTATGGAGGGGTGCCTTTACCTCCATTACTTCATGCTACCATTGTTATGCTTTTTCATATATATGCTTCTATATTGTTTACATGCTTCATGTGGGACTAATAATCTCAAATCATTAAACCAAATACCTTATAAATTTTGGTACTTCTTGCAGGATGAAAAGCATTTAGATAGGTCCACATGGTGGGTCCTCAGGACACCACATGGCCTGCCACCACATTATTATTTTATCCAATCATTTTCCAAGTTAAATAGATACTGATAGAGATTACTCACACCACTAAGATAACTCAACTAGCTTGCATGTAGTTCCAACTAAATCCAAGCGAGGAAACTCACCATGTTCTAAACTAAGCTCAATTGACTAAGTTTGGCATGGTTCCCACTAATTTTAGTGTATAAAAATGCCTAGACATGGCCTAAGCCACATCACCTACACCAATGGAAACCTATTTTAGGCTTATGTTTATTCATAAATCAATACATGTGGGATTTTAAACTTGGAAAAAATCCACAAGCTAGGTGGTTAGTCCAAGAATCCACCATGTGAATTAAACCTGTGACATGTGGAAAAATAGTTAAGTGAACTTACCAATCTGCCAAACATTTGTAAGTGTTATAAAAATCATGAATTTTTATTATTACAAGGATGAGAAATGACTATGTAAGGGATTTTTAATGGTAAAATGTAAATATTTGCATTATTGACTAGTCATGGGGCATTTGTAGGTCTTGGTGTAAACTAGAATGTTGTTCAAAATTTTGAGATGCTCCTTTTAGTATATTTGTGCTCCCAATTTGGTGTTATTTTTACATATTTTTAAGTAATGGAAGTGATGATTTGATGTAGAATGTTGGGAAGAGATTATGCAAGTGATTTAGGAAGGTGGAAGATGATTAATGGGCATCGTTAGAGTCTTCTGAAGGTTTGATGACATGAATATGCAGGTCTAAAATCCATTTTGATGTAAGTTTTTTTTTTTTTTGATATTTAGATCTTTTTAATGGATTAGTTCATGATTTACAAACCCAGAGATGTAGCCCCTAAATAGGTGAACTTTTTTTCTAGATTGGTGTCAATTTTTCTTTTAGTATTTTAAGTTTTAGTTATTAATTTAGTTTTGGGAAAGAATTAATGAGACACTAAAACCAATTATGGGAATTTATATAAAAAACACAAAAATAAGAGTTTTAATCTGGAAATGAGTTTTTAGGGTTTTTAATCACTCATTCATTTCTAGAAGAATATATCCAATTTATATTTGATTTAATTGATAAATTGAGAATATTTCATAGCCAATTCTATTTCACTTAAGGAATTAAGATTTTTAGTATCTAATTTTAAAACTTATTTGATTTATCTAAGGGGGTAAATTTGGTTTTCAAATCACATTTTGACCCAAGATTTCCTTCCAATCCATGAATGGCATCATGGAATAGATAAGTCACACCACCAATGTAGGGGAGAACATAACTACAACTAAAAATTACTTAAGAATATATGCCACAAATATGGGGAATGCTTCAAAATCAACCTTGGGTTTAACAACAAAACCAAAAACCATATTGGATACAACAGTCACCATCTTAATGGTCAAATCAACAATATTATCCATAAAGAAGATTTCCTTCACAATAAGCTTTGATTCCTTCACAACCTCAGCCACCACCAATTGAGTAGTAGGTTAACCAACCATAGTTACCTTTCCAATCAATGGTAAACCCAAATAATAGGCAAAATACACTTTTTTATGGAGCTGATCAAGAAATTAATGTTGCAAGTGGTTCAAGAGAATGTAATAATGTTTAACTCATATCATGGAAGGTATTAGGAGATCAACCCATTACCATAAATAAAATTCCCAATGATAAATAAAAGGTAAAATCCACAACCATACCAACCACAATTCAATATCCCCTTATTGTTCCATTTATTAAGAGACTTAAAGAAGAGAAACCTATGGAATATTTTAAATTGATGCATGGATTAAAAGAGATGAAGATATAAATTACATTTTTAAGAGATATTAAAGATATTATTAAGTTGAATCAAATCATTGAAAGATTGTGCATCAAAACACTAAGAAGAAATAAGTAGTATCCTAAAATAATGCAGGTAATAGGCAAATTTATTGATTTACTAGTAAGATACATACTCATTCTTAAATATGGAGATCTTGGTAGTCCTATGATGATTGTGAAAATTGGAAATAAGTCTATTCCAAATGTGATTGTATATATGTGCTACCATAAACATAATGAATATCAACACATTAGAGTCTTTATCTTTCATAGGGCTTTATCCTACCACTATAATCTTGAAAATGGCAAATCAATCCACTGATACCCCTAAAGGAACCATATAAAATGTACCAATCACCATAGAATATTAGGAATATATTTTGGATTTCATGATCCTTCAACCTAAACCAAAGAGGGTAATATATCTAATCATTCTTTGTAGACCTTGGTTAGTTATAGTTTCATCATAAATTGACTATAGATTTGGAAACATGACCATTTATTATGGTATTCATGCCAAATCGATATCTATCATTTTGCCTACTAGACCTTCAATGGGTCTTTATAAACAAATATGGGTGGATAATCTTAAACAAAACTAGACTAATGTGTCTTCCTTATCTATGATTACCATCAAATAACATGTCCAAGAATCTGAGGAACAAATAAAAAAACATTTAGACCAAAAAAACCTAGCTCTGAAGTCTGATAGTTTTGTTTTGAAGTTCAACAATTTTGATCCAAAGTCTGAAAGCCTTACTCTGAAGATCGGTAGCTTAACTTTGAAGATTAGAAGTTTAACTTTGAATACTAGTGGCTTTGCTCTGAAGATTGATAGTTATGCTTTTAAGATGAAAAATAATGAATGGAAATAATCCACCTCTATTATTAAGAATCAAAATAATGCCATAAGTTCACCACACATGTTGTTTGGTCCATAATATATTCAACAAGCCATATTGGATAGGGTTCAAAATGGGCAAAATTCATTTTTACATGATTTTCATTGTCCATTAACCAATATACTTTCCAGAACTGAAACCTTTTATAAAGACGTAGCTACACTTAATATGTTACTACCACACACATGTTCATTGAATGCCTTGTTGAGTGAATACAAATAGTTAAATTGCACTATTCCAAGAAAATAGATTGCAATCCAACCTAGTAAATTATTAAATATCAATAATTGGTTTACTAACTAGTAGGAAATAAAAGTGCTTGATGTATTATTACAAAACATAAATTTTTTTACTTGGGATTATAGTTATATGAAAGGAATACATCCCAGTGTCTATACACATCATATCTACACTTAAGATGTTAGACCAATCAGATAACCACAATGGAGGATTAAACCAACCTTGAATGAAATTGTTAAGAAGGATATAGAAAAACTATTGGAAATTGGTTTTATTTTTTCAGTATCTGATAGTCAATGGGTTTCACCTCTAGTCATTTTTCCTAAAAATAATGGAAAATGGAGAGTTTGTGTAGACTATATAGAACTAAATAAATTTACTATGAGAGATTACTTTCCCTTGTCTTTTATTGATCAAGTTTTGGATAATTTGATAGGAAAACAATATTTTTATTTTCTAAATGGTTTCAGTGGATATAATGAAATTAGAATAGCCCCTGATGATCATGATAAAACTACATTTACCTACCCCTAGTGAACATATGATTATGAAGTCCTTTTTTTGGATTGTATAATGCACCTGCTACCTTTCATTAAGTAGTTTTATCCATCTTTTATGATCTTACAAATGATTGTGTGGAAGTGTACATGGATGATTTCACTATCTATGGTACTACATTTGATGTAGTTTTGAATAATTTAGATAAATTACTTAACATATGTGAAGAACACCAAGTATATTTGAGTCATGAGAAATGCATCATAATGGTTGATGAAGGGATATTCTTAAGACATCCTATCTCTTCTCAAGGAATAAAAGTAGATCCTAAAAAAATTGAGGTAATTTATAATCTCCCATTCCATAAATGCAAACTGATGTTAAAATTTTTCTTGGTCATGAAGGATATTACATTAAATTTATTGAAGAATTCAATAAGATATTTGCCCCTATGTTTTCTTTGCTAACAAAACATAGTGAATTTTTATGGAATGATAAGTGTCAAGAAGCTTTTGAAACATTAAAGAACAAACTCATGACTACTCCAATCTTGAATGGACCTAATTGGGAAAAGCCTTTTCATATCTATATTGATGTTACCAATAATCCATTACGAGCAGTTCTAGGACAAAAAGATGAGGATGGAAAAATGTATGTCATTTATTATAACAAAAAGAATATTACTCCCACAGAGAAGAACTACACTAACATAAAAAAAAAATTATTGTTGTTATCTATACTATAAACAAGTTTGAGCATTACATTACTGATTATTAGGTGTCTATCTATATAGAGCATTTAGATATTAAGTACTTAATAAATAAACCAATAATAGTGGAATAATAATTAGATAGGTATTATTTTTGCAAGAGTTTGACATTACCATTATAAATAAACTTGGGAAGTATAATGTTGTTGATAACTTTTTGTCTAGATTAATCACTACAGGTGAAGATGAACCTATGGATGACTCTTTTCTAGATGAAAAATTGATTTTAATATCTACATACTCCCCATGGTTTTTATACATGCCAAATTAATTGGAAATAGGGATTTTTTCTCATTCTTTCACTTTTAAATAAAGAAAATATTTGGTTAGAGATAGTTTTGGTTTCAAATGGTTTAAAGGCATGATTTTTAAAACTAGACCAGATCATGTATTTTATAAATATGTCAAAGAAGATTAAGTGTATGAAATCATAAGAGCATGCCATAATGAATAAGGAGGAGGACATTATTCATCAAAAAGGACCATTCATAATATCCTTGGTGCAGGTTATTACTGGTCATCTCTCTACAAGACTGTCAAAAGGTTTGAATTGCAATGTGATTTGGAGCTCCTATATCTATTGTTTCTAATCAAGGGCCCAAATTCATGTCCAAAATGATCAATAAATTTATAGAGTTTTACCAAATCAATCACAAGAAATCTTCACCTTATCATAACCAAGCTAATAGACAAGTGGAGGTCACTAACCAAGAGTTGGAAAACATTATGACCAAAATAGTAAATAGTAACATAAAAGATTAGGTATACAAAGTACCTAAAGTAATTTGGCCATACAATAAAACAAGGAAGACAACTACAAGATTATATTTGTATGAAATTATGTATGTAAAAAACCTTTATTACCAATATAATTTAAATTGCACACATTGAAGATAGAAGATGATATGGGAATTGACCTTGATGAAGCATAGAAAGAAAGAATCATGTAACTAAATGGCCTGGATGAACTAAGAATAGATACATCACTCAAACCAACATGATCCAAAAATAGAGGAAATAGTGGCATGATACTCACATAAGAGAAACATACTTTCAATAGGGTGATTGGAACTTTTATTTGATTATAAATTCCATAATTTCAAGGGCAATATTTAGACAAGATAGTTGGTACAGGTCTATTTTCAATAATGGATTTGTTTAGCTTCATCCAATTGATGGTGACCAAAGGACACTTTTGGTCAATGGTTACATGCTTAAGGTGTATAAAAGACCTCTCAGTAAAGAAGAGTTTATTGAGTAGAATCAAGACCAATTTGACCTTATGGAAAAACCTAGTTCTTCCACTAAGGCCAAATGATATTTGCAATGAACATCCAATAAAAGAGGAGTGCTGAAAACTAAAAAATGGTGGTTCTCCTTCCTTAAAAATTCAAAAAAATATAAAAATAATAAAATAAATAATAAATAAAATAAATAAATAAAAACAATAAAAAATACTTAAAGGTTTAAACTAGAAAATGACACTTTTCAAAAGAAAACTTCTACAATATAATATGAATTGTTGTCAACTAATCTATATTCTCAAATATGTTTATTATTGAAGGACACATGGCAACTCTAGAAGATAGGCATGATCCATATAGAAAGAGTAAAATTGTATTTATTTTCCCAAAAGATTAGGAATTTTATATTTCATGTCATGCATGTATAATTATTAGATGATCAACATTTTTTACATGGACAAGTTTTGGTGATGTCACGTGAATGTGATGAAGCCAACGTCATCACCGCATTCAAATATTTTATGTGAGGTTTTATAAAGGAGCTTTTCAAAAGATATGATGTGATGTGAAAATAATTATGGATATTATTCCAAGTGTTACCAATTATTACCCCTTACATCACATTATTGATAATGATCAAAAAGTGTTTTTACATTAAATCTCTCATGCTCTAAAGTGATTAGCTAAAATTATTGTCATAATTTCATAATATATATTTATTTATTATTCATTATCATTGTTGTCCATTGTTACATCATATCCCCAATTTATTGCCCTCCTCTATACCCTATGGAAATTTGAGCTCTATTTTTCATAGCCTAATCAAGTTTTTGAAGAAAATAGTGACAACTCCAAATATGGGAGGCATAATTAAGAAAAGTAAATCAAAATCATCAAATGCATTGATTTAAGATGAAATAACTAGGGATATCTTTGAGTTGGTAGGATGGTTGAATTTATTGAAAATGTTTCAAGGTTTTCAAAAAAATATTGTGCAAGAATTCTTTAAAAAATATATGAGGACAATTCTATTATTAGAGGAGAGCACATTCAGGTGGATTTATCTATGATCAGTGCACTCTCTATAATTCCTAATGAGGGTGTAGTTGTCAAGCAGAAATTATTATTTTTTGACTGAATTCAGATGTTCACTAAAAGAAATGAGTTCCATCCTAGATTGGTCATATCCCCACAAGGTATGTCTAAAGGAATTATGAGAGACAACCTTCCATAACCATGGTAGAATGTTGAATTTTGGGTTATGAAATATCTTACCTATGATGGTCAATTTATGGTAGTTAGTAGAGATGGCATGTGACTTATTATTCATTTGTAAAAAGGAGCCACCAAAGTGGAGTAATACATAAACCTTCCATATTTTCTTCACCATGCCATAATTAATGTTGCTCAAAAATTAAAAAGAGGTACTGGGTTCGTCAGACACCATGGTTTGGTTACCCTCATTTGTCGACATCATTTTCTATAAAAACCTAAGGGTGAAAAGTTTTGGTCCTCCTTTCTTCATGAATTCTCTCAAATGTTTGTTAAGAAATAAACATGCCTTGTTTTTCCTCCTTCCACAATAACACAAATTAAATAATTTCCATCTTTGGTACCCTCAGATCTAAATATGTTGTGGTGAAGATAAAAAAGACAAATGGGGGGTTCATTAGAAATCCCTAATCCTCTAATAAAACTTTGACAAAGTCATCAACTCATTCTATATGAGGAAGAAGAAGGAGATATACAAGTAGCCAAAATATTGAGAAGATAAATCTCTCCCATAGAAGTTATAGATGTTAAATAAGTATTTGAAGAAGAACACCATGCATAAGAAATTATAGTTGAAGAAGAAATTATTACATAAGAAATTACAACTTAAGAAGCAGAAGAATATTTACCCTCTATAAATGATAAGGGTAAAGATTCATTGATAGAAGAAGGTTCATATTCCTCAGCCTACTCACAAAGATGATGATATGCAATATTCCATGGCTTTATCCCAACATGAGGAAACCATTCATCTATTTTTTCAATGTTGTAAGGTAAGAACCTACCTATTTCCAATTTAGAAAGAAGATGTGAAGAATTTTTTTATCAAGTTATGGCACAATAATTAATTATTACAATAATGAATGCTAATTAGACTAGAATACACAATCTAATGTTTTCATAGCCCTAAGAATTGAGTACTTTACATAATTTTATGGCCAATAAATATACTCAAATTATTAATTTCTAAAATTCTATGGTTGATAAAAATACTCAGATTAGTAATATGTGATAGTCTATTTTTTTATAGAAATGTATTGATTATTCAACACACTACTAGAACACAAGATCTAACCACTTAGACTGTTGAGTTACAAACCCCTTTACAAGCCATGTAGAGAGAGATGAGGAAAATAACAGTCTAGACTGAAGGACCTACAAGAGCTATTTCTTCCTTTCCTCTTCTACTCCATGAAATGATTTCAATTTAGAATAAAACTTGACATAAAATTTAGATATTGGAAGAAGTTAATGTAGTAATTGTAAAAGGCTCAGACTTCCATTTAGAAGATTTATGCAATGTTTTAAAAATTGTTATCATGTAGGCAACCTTCCTCTATTTTTTTTAATGAATAATTCCATAAATGGTAGATATAATTAATTTTACTTGGCTTTCCTCATATTATTGAAGATGAACACATGTTTATAGATGTCTTTCTCAAGAGTATCATAGAAAGACAAGATGTAATTTGTGAATTTTATATTTTTAACATGTTAGGTTATCAATATGGTTCTCTAGTAAATTTATTTATATGGGAAACATAATTACATGCTTTCCTCTCTACTATGAAAAATTAGATAACATGGAAACACAGACATAATAAATTTATAGAATTACATAACAACATAGGTCTATGTATGAGACCTCAATTTATAGATTCCTAGAATATTTTTGCCACTTTTCAACCCATGTACCATATGTGCATGAATTATATGAGCCAAAATTCCACCAATTCTATCAATGCCAACATAGCCTGGTGGGATACTTTATCTATTTATTTAAAATGTAGGGAGGTCATGAGTCCCACAACCATTAGGTAGAGTCTTAAGAGAGTTTAGGAAATTACATAGATTATCACTTAACTATTAGATGGAGGCTCAGATGTATGGATTGGAATGAGATTTAGACCTCCATTCTTCTTTGTCCTATGTCCCCCTAGAAAAGTTGGCACAATCAGTTAAAAGTTGAATTTCAGGCTTGGCTCCACATAGTAGTAAGGGATTATGGATTCTTTCCCATAGATCATCATGATTGGGGACACTATTTTTAGATTTATGATCTCAATCAGTAGTTAGAATATGGACTTTTGGATTTAAGACTGGTTATCCCACTTGTTTGTAAGAGGACTTGTAAAAGGTAAAATATGGGGGATAAATTATGATCATTACATATATCTTATTATATCTAATATAAACTATGCATAAGTATTGCCTTTTGGTTATATATTTCATTGCATTTAATAGTTAAGGTTTTATCTAAGTAGTAAATGAATGCAATTTTTTCTTTTTTGTATCTAATACATTATTGATTCTTTATATTTTTATTGTGTCTAGCTTGGATGAAATGAAAACATTTTTGTGTATAGAAACATATCCCTATGGTGGAATAATTTTAATAAGACATTAAATAGTGTTGGCAACTCTTTTTAGCAATAGTTTTGAGGATTAAATGAATGAGCTCCAAAGGTATGATGCTCTGAAGATGCTCTAAAGATACTCTGAAGATGCTCCAAAGGCCCTCTAAATATGCTCCAAAGATGCTCTAAAATTGCTCCAAAGACCTATACAAAATGCTTCAAAGATGCTCAAGAATGCTTTGAAGATGTCCAGCTAGATCTTACATATCAAGATAATAATTCTAAAGATATTTATTGTCTATAAATAGAATTTACATATTTAGATATTTTATTTTAGATATTACTATTCATAGTAATGGTCTAAAATGATCTAGATATATTTCTATTTCTATTTTGTAAAACTAGATATAATCTCTTTAGATCTATGTTAGTTATTTTCTATCTTTCTTAGTTAAGTCAGTTCTAATGAATTTTTATAAGTCTAGGATATGATTCCTAGATCATCTTTATTTTGAATAAGAAGATTTGTCCATTTAGATTGCAAAAAATTTATTATATGAATATTTGTTGAGATATGATTTAAATACATGTCTCCTTATCATTCCATAAGTTAGAGATTAAGAAAGTTAATCAATTATAATCAAGAATCAAAAGCATTCTAGTGTAGTTTTAAATATCTGTTTATGTTCATTTGATAATGAAAGAAATTTTAGCATTTATTTTCCTTACTAAGTAAATTAATTCCTATTTTGAGGATGGAAAAAGATCCCACTTATCTCCAAAAATCATGACAAATCAATGCTTTTAGTTTATAGTTTAGAAGTATTTATTTAATTCAAGTATAATTCATTTACTACAAGTGATTTTTTAAAATGCAAGAATGATTTATTTTGAGTACAAGTGTGATTTTATTTTCAAAGAAAAGTGTGAATTTATTTTTTAGATCAAAGTGTGAATTCCTTTAATACAAGTGTGTTTTCATGCAGAGGTTATTTCAATTAAATATAAGTGAATTTTTTATGCAAGAGTGTGTCTATAAATTTCATGAAAAGTAGAATCTGTTAACTCATCTCCATATTTAAAATTTTTCAAGAACAATTTAAGTGATAGTAAACAATATATCCAAATTCTAAAATATCACACTATCCTTTCCAGATGGGCAACTAGAGTGAGGACACCACAATGTCTTATGTCAAAGCTTAAGTTATGGATGTTGATGGTGTGAATGCCATATGATATCTTCAGTTAGCAAACATTCTAGATTTATTTTTTTGCAAAATAGAGTTATATTCTTATTTATTTTTATTAGGATTTAGATATCATAGTAGAAATAAACCCACCAAATAATGAATTGTAAACTCTAATATCCAACAATATCATTGCATATAGCCTTAGACACTGGTCCTGGTAGAAAACGACACCAATCCATTAATTGGTTAAATAAGAGGTATAACAATAAGCCTATCTTTTTTTGTTCCATTTCCAAGGAAAATCATAAATAAATTTTTTTTAGATCCTATATTATAATTATACAAGTAAATTTAAAAACATTCATAAAACTAATAAACATAAAAATAATCTAGGAATCTTTACATTTATGAATCACCTAAGACATTCTCAAGGATGGTTTATCTCTAAATGATCTTAAATAAATAAAGATTAAGAGAGTATCTAATATTTGTTTGACATATTAAGAAGTGAAAAAATATAATTTAAATCCATATACAAACCTTTTTTTATTCCTCTCCTAAACAAGGTTCATCCTCATAAACATATCCTACAAGAAGAATCCTATTTAGAGCATCATCTCCTACTCGGAAATTTGATTTTAAAAATTACTTTTTAGGAATAGTTAGATTTGATCCATAATCTCTACAAGAGTAAGATCTAATCACCAATGAAGATTCTTTTCTTGAGATAGACCATAGGTTGAGAACCCAAGAAGTGAATTTAGATTGGATTGATATGCAAAGTTAGGAAAAAATATGAGAGATGAATATGCACATGTGGAAAATCTTGATCGACAGCCTCAACAAGATAAAAAATTTCCTATCTAATTAGCTTGGGTCTTGATTATATAACTTAAATGAAAAATATCCCACCATCCATTTTACCTAATCTTAGAGGTAAATCCTTCAAGGATCCAAATCGGTTCCTCTTTGAATTTTAAGTTCTCTGCCAAACATATGACTATGTCATGAATAATTAAAAGTTGAAATTGTTCTCATCTACACTCAAAGAAGTAGCCATGAGATGGTTCATGGGCCTTGAGGGTAATTTTATCACCACTTGTGTTGAAATGGAAACTACATTTCTTCATAAATATCAAGATTATTGTAGAGTTAAAGAATGGAAGTAAGACTTTTTCAAAATAAAAAAATGAAGATGAAACCTTAGAATATTACCTTGATAGGTTTATATTCACACATAAACAAAGTGGTTAACAATTCACTGAGGATGTCATCAAGATGGTCTTTCTTAAAGGGTTAGATGATGATACACATGATGTTTTGAACCTAATGAGAAAGGGTGGCATTGACAAGTTAACCTTTCATCAATTTTGAGCACTATGTACTAAATACTCTAAGATAAAACCTACCATAAGGAAATCAAGGTTAGGAAAATCACTAAAAGTTGGCTAATTAATGGAAGAATTTTACAATTTCAAGATAGACATTCTAGTACAATTGAAATCTACCTTAGATGGCCTCAAAGCAAAAGCCAATACAACCAAAATTGAATAATTGTGAATATATTATCTTAGATGTAGACTCAAACATGTGGTAAAATATTTCCTCATAGACAAAATAGAGGTATGTGGTATTTGTGACCTATACCATGACACTAAAAGTTACAAACACCTTACTACCATAAGATACCAAGTAAAATAATTATAACATAAAACTGAGGAAGTGAACTTTATCTAAAGATAAGTAAACCAATACTCCCAACCTCAAAATTAGTTTGGCCCAAGATTTCTTCCTAATCCATGGATGGCACCATGGGCTAGACAAGTCATACCACCAATATGGGGGCCATCATAACCAAAACCATGGATTAATCAAGAATGGATGCTATAGATGTGGGGAATGCCTCAAAATTAACCTTAGGCACAATAACAAAACCAACAACCACATAGGTTACAAGAATCACCACCCCAATGGTCAAATAAACATTATCAACCAAAAAGAATATTTATTCCACAATAGGCTTTGATGCTTTCACAAACTTAGCCACCACTAATTGATCAGTAGGTTAACCAACCATAGTTACCTACCCAACTAGTAGCAAACCTAAAAAATAGGTAAAATACACCTATTTATGGATTTCATCAAGAAATTAAAGTTAAAAGTGGTTTAGCTGAATGTAATAATGTTTAACTCAGATCAAGGAAGGTAGTAGGAGATTGGCCCATTACCAAAACTAAATCTCACTGATGAAAACACTCTTGAGCTACCTTTAGTCTGAGAACTAACTAAAAAAATGTAGAATCCATAACCACAAAAAAAAACAATTCAATATCCCCTTGTTGTTTCATTTCTTGAGAGACTTAAGGAAGAGAAACCTAGGAAATATTCTAAATTGATGCATGGATTAAAATAGATGAAGATAAAAATTCCACTATTAAGATCCATTAAAGATATTCCTAAGTTGAATCAAATCATTAAATGATTGTGTATCAAAGAACCAAGAGGAAATAAATAATATCCTGAAATAATTCAAGTAAAATTATTGATTTACTAGCAAGAAACATACTCATTCTTAAATATGGAGATCATAGTAGTCATGTGATGACTATGACAATTAGGAACATCTCTATTCCAAATGTGCTTATAGATCTAGGTGATGCCACCAAAATAATGACTGTCAACATAGTAGAGTCTTTATATCTCATAGGGATTTAATCTACCACTACAATCTTAAAAATGGTAGATCAGTCCACTGCTACCCCTAAAGGAATCATAGATAATGTACTAGTCACCTTAAAATCCTAGGAATATCTTGTGGATTTCATGATCTTTCAACCTAAAGTAAAGATGGTAGGATATAAAATCATTCTTAGTAGACTGTGGTTAGCTACAATTGTAGCACAAATTGATTGTAGATCTAGGAACATGACCATTTCTAATGGAATTCATGCTAAATAGTTATTTCTCTATCAATCTATTAGACCTTTAATGGGTCTTTCTAAACAAATATGAGTGGATCATCCTAAACAAAACTAGATTAGAGTGTCTTCCTTAGCCATGGTTACTATCAAATAATATGTCCAATAATTTTAGAAACAAATAATAGAAGATTTAGATCAAGAAAGCCTAGTTTTGAAGTCTGATAATTTTTCTCTGAATTTTGATAATTTTGCTCCAAAGTCTGAAAGCCTAGTTCTGAAGATCGATAGCTTAGTTCTAAAGACTAGAAGTTTAGCTCTGAAGACTAATGGCTTAGATTTGAAGATTGATAGCTATGCTATAAAGATAAAAATCATGAATGGGAAGAATCTACCTCTATTATTGAGAATCAAAACAATGTCATAAGTTCACCAAATATTCTATCTGGTCCACAAGACATTCAACAAGCCATAATTGACTAGGCTCAAAATGGGTAGAATTTTTTTTACATGATTTTCATTATCCTTTAATCAATATGATGTTCATAAGTGAAACCTTTCTACACTTCATATGTTACTACCACACACATGTCCATTGAATGCCTTGATGAGTTTATATAAATAGTTAAATTATATTATTGTAGGCACTAAACAAATTGTAATTTAACCTAGTAAATTATTGAATATTAATAATTGGTTGACTGACTAGCAGGAAAGAAAAGTGTTTGATGTATTAATATAACATACAAAATATTTTTCTTGGGATTATAGTGATATGAAAGGAATATATCCTAGTATCTACGCACATCACATTTACACTAAAGATGTTAGACTAATTAGACAACCACAATGGAGGATTAACTTAGCCTTAAAAAAATTGTTAATAAGGAGATAGAAAAAGTATTAGAAGTTAGTTTTATTTATCCCATATTTGATATTCAATGGGTTTCACCTCTACTCATTGTGAGCAAAAATAATGCAAAATGGAGAGTTTGTGTAGACTATAGAGAACTAAATAAAGCCACTATGAGAGACCACTTTCCCTTTCCTTTTATTGATCAATTTTTTGATAATTTCATAAAAAAATAGTATTTTTATTTTTTAAATGGTTTTAGTTGATATAATAAAATAATAATATCCCTTGAATATCAAGATAAAACTAAAATTGCCTACCTTTGGGGAACATATGATTATAGAGTCCTTACTTTTGGATGTGCAATGCACTTGCTACCTTTCAAAGAGTAGTGTTATCCATCTTTTTTGATATTACAAATGATTGTGTGGACATTTATATGGATGATTTCACTATCCATGGTACTAAATTTGATGAAGCTTTTAAAAATTTGGATAAATTACTACCAAATGTGAAGAACACCAAGTATCTTTGAGTCATGAGAAATGCATCATAATGACTAGTGAAGGGATAGTCTTAGGACATCATATCTCTTCTCAATAAATAAAAGTAGATAGTAAAAAGAATGAGGTAATTTATAATATGCCCATTATACAAACATAAATTGATGTTAAACTTTTTATCGATAATGTAGGATATTATAGAAGATTTATTGAAGACTTCACCAAGATAGTTGTCCATATGTTTTCTTTGCTAACAAAAGATAGTGAATTTGTATGGAATGATAAGTGTCAAAAAGTTTTTGAAATATTAAAGAACAAACTCATGATTTATCTAGTATTGAGAGAACCTAATTAGGAAAAAACTTGTCATATCTATATTGATGCTTCTAATAATCCATTAGGAGTAGTTCTAGGACAAAGAGATGAGGATGGAAAAATGTATGCCATTTATTATATTATCAAGAATATTAATCCTATAGATAAGAACTACACTACCATAGAAAAATAATTTATTACTATTGTCTATGTTATAAACAAGTTTTGGCCTTACATTTCTAGTTATCATGTATTTATCTATATAGACCATTCAGCTATTAAGTACTTAATGAATAAATCAATAGTAAGTGGGAGAATTATTAGATGGCTATTACTGTTGCAAGAATTTGACATTACCATTATAGACAATCTTGTGAATTATAATGTTGTTGAATTTTTGTCTAGATTGATCACTACAAGTGAAGATGAAACTATGGAGGACACTTTTCTAGATGAACAATAGATTTCTATATCTACATACTCCCTATTATTTGTAGACATGAAAAATTACTTGGAAATAGGGAAGTTTCCTCATTCTTTCACTTCCATATAAATAATTTTTTTGGCTAGAGTTACTTATTATTTCAAATGGTTTAAAGGTATGTTGTTTAAAATTATACCTAATCATGTAATTTATAGGTGTGTTAGAGAAGATGAAGTGTATGACATCATAAGAGCATGACATAGTGAATCAAGAGGAGGGCATTATTTGTAAAAAATGACCATTCATAAGATCTCTAGTATAGGTTACTACTAGCCATTTATTTACAAGACTATCAAAAGGTTTGTATGGTAATGTGATCCTTGACAAAGGATGGGTAAGCCTACTCTATCCTCTGAAATACCTCTCTACCCTCAAATAATTTTAGAACCATTTTAAAAATGGGATTTAGATTTTTTTGAACCAATCAACCCACCATCTTAAGGAAACGAATATTTATTAGTATGTACCGATTATGTTACTAGGTGGAATGAAGTGCAGGAACTCACCTTTATTAGGGATAAAATGGTTTTTGATTTCCTATATCATAAGATCTTGTTGAGAATTAGATTTCCTAAATCTATTATTTCTGATAAAGGGCCTCAATTAATGTCCAACATGATCAAGGCTTTTATAGGGCTATACCAAATCAATCACATGAAATCTTCACCATATCATCCCTAAGCTAATGGATAAGTGGAGGTCACTAACTAAGAGATGGAAAAAAATTTGATAAAAATTGTAAACAATAGTAGATAATATTGGAAAACCTTTTGCAATAGCAATATAGACAATGCTGCATGCTCCTGTCGTCTCTCCATAAGTGGTAATAAGAGATCTAAATGGAAATGTTTTTACTGTAAGAAACCTGGTCACCTTAAGAAAGATTGTAAGAAAAGACAACATGATATGGCTAACCCCAGAAAGAAAGCTCATCATGCGAATGTCCCTAAAGGTGAAGGCGAGGAATCACCAGATTTTGCTTTCATGGCTTCCAGTGGTAATTTTGTGGTGGATCGAGCTTGGTACTTTGATTCAGGGGCATCTCACCATTATACATGCCATAAGGACTGGTATGTGGATTTTGTTGAAGATAACAGTAGTAATGAATCTGTATCTTTAGGAGATGGTACAACATATTTTGTGAAAGGATTTGGTAATGTTCATATAAGTTTTAATGGTACAGTAAATTATACATTCAAGAATGTTAGGTATGTACCGGATATGAACAAAAATCTTCTTTTAATCAGTGAGATCACCTCAAAATCTGATTTTATTGTAAAATTTCAAGAACAACAATGTTTAGTCACCACTAAAGATAACAAGATTATTACTGTTGGGATCGGTGAGAAAGGCTTGTATAAGCTTGCAGATCCAATCAAAGCAAAGGAAAGTGCACTTGCAGCGGTTGATAGCATAAGTTCACTATGGCATGAAAGGTATGGGCATTTGAATTTTCAGTATTTGACTACATTGAGTAAGACCAAGATGGTTAAGGGGATTCCTTCTATTCGGCATAGTCATCATGTATGTACTGGATGTCAGTTGGGGAAGCAAGTTAGACATTCATTTGATGTTGGTAAAGCTTCGAGAGCAAACAGAGTATTGGATTTGGTACATGCGGATTTGCATGGTCCAATGCAGACACCTACCCCTTCTGGTGCCCGTTATTTCTTGTTACTGGTTGATGATTTCTCTAGGAAAAAGTGGGTATACTTTCTAGTAAAGAAATCTGATTGTTTTTCTAACTTTCTTACTTGGAAAGCTATGGTTGAAAAATAGGCAGGACGGCCAGTGAAATCTCTTAGAACGGATAATGGGGGTGAGTTCATCTCAAAATAGTTCAAGGAGTTTTGTGCCACTGAAGGCATACACAAAAAATACACTACACCTTACACTCCACAACAAAATGGAGTTGTGGAAAGGCGTAATAGGACGGTGATGGACATGGCTCACTGTATGGTCCAAAGCAGAAATGTCCCATACAGGTATTGGGCAGAGGCAGTGAATACAATAGTATACATCCTCAACAAAAGTCCTACAAAAGCTTTGTATAATTTGACTCCAGAGGAGGCTTGGTCAGGTCAAACTCCAGATGTAAGTGATTTCTAAATTTTTGGTTGTGTAGCTTTTGTAGTTATTCCTAGTCAAAAGAGAAAAAATTTGGATGCAAAAAGCAAAACATACATGTTTGTTGGATACAGTGATCAGTCAAAGGCCTACAGATTACTTGATGTTTCTACTAACAAAGTTGTGGTAAATAGAGATGTCATAGTAAATGAACAAATGCCATACTTCACAGCAACTGGTCAAGTTTCAGATATTGAGTCATTGTTATCTAATGATTCCATTATTAGTCATAATGTGAAAAATGAGCAGGATTCTTGTTCATCAGTGGAATCACATTCTAGGGAGGGAATTGATACAGGTCATTGTGAGGTTCCAGCATCACAACCAAAGAAGCCAAAGTGGTATACTACCACAATTGAAGCACTGAAAGAAGGAGACTTGCCACAAGGTGTGGAAGGTAGAAGACTGAGATCGGGAAAGCAGTTTGGTAATAGAGGTGAGCATGTTAATATTGCTCTAACAACTGATGTTTCACAAGTATTTGAGCCTAATTCCTTTTCAGAGGCCAAAGGGAAGTCTGAGTGGGAATCAGCTATGCAATTGGAATATGATTCCTTGATGAAAAATAATACTTGGAAGTTAATGGAACTACCACCAGGAAAGAAATCCATTGGTTGTAAGTGGATTTATAAGGTAAAATACAAAGCAGATGGTTCCTTGGACAAACACAAAGCCAGACTTGTTGCAAAAGGTTATGCACAAGAGGAAGGGGTTGATTATGAGGAGACTTTTGCTCCAACCACCAAGATGGCAACTTTTCATTTGATTATTGCTATTGCTGCTCAGTTTGGATGGCAGGTGCACCAAATGGATGTAAAGAGTGCTTTCTTGAATGGAGATCTAGAGGAGGAAGTCTACATGGTTCAGCCACAGGGTTTTCAGGTTCCTGGTAAGGAACATCTTGTTTACAGGTTGATCAAGTCCTTGTATGGACTTAAGCAGGCTCCTTGAGCTTGGTATACAAAAATAGACTCATATCTTAGGGAGTCAGGTTTCAAAAGGTGTAACTCGGAACCAACTCTCTATGTAAAGGTGTCTAGTGATGATATCTTGATTCTCATTATATATGTTGATGATATAGCCATCACTGGGAGTAGTACTAGTCTCATTCAACAAATGAAAGCTGATGTTTGTTGTACTTTTGACATGACAGACTTAGGACTACTGAAATATTGTTTAGGTGTTGAGTTTTGGCAAAGTGGTAATACCATATTTGTGTCACAGAATAAGTATGCCAGTTCATTGCTAGAAAGGTTCAGAATGATGGATTGTAATCCAACTCACACACCTATGGAAACAGGAGCTAAAATTTCAACAAACACTGATTCACCTCCGGTCAATGAAACAGTGTATCGGCAGCTAGTGGGTAGTCTCATTTACCTCACTACCACTAAACCGGATATTTGTTTTGCAGTGAGTTTTCTATCTCGCTTCATGTCTAAACCATAGGAAGTCCATTGGTTAGCTACAAAACGAGTATTAAGATATGTCAAAGGTACTCTTGACTTTGGCATACTGTATAAGAAGTCTGTAGATTTTGAACTTTCAGGATATTCTGATTCTGATTGGGCAGGTTCAGTTGATTCAAGAAAATCTACAACAGGGTATGTTTTCACTTTTGGTTCAGGAGTTTTCTCATGGCAGAGCAAACTACAAACTACAGTAGCATTATCTTCAACAGAAGTAGAGTATAAAGCTATGGTTAGTGCAGGTTGTGAAACCATGTGGATAAAGAAAATTTTGGAGGATCTTCAGTTTGAGTCATCAAAGCCTACTCCAAATTTTTGTGACAACCAAAGTGTTTTGAAGATGGTGAAGAATCTAGTATTTCATGCCAGGACCAAACACATTGAGGTTCACCATCATTACATCTGACAGTTGGTTACAAATGAAGACATCAGTCTCTTCTACTACCCCACTGTAGAGCAACCAGCTGATATAATGACCAAACCACTTGGTACAGACAAGTTCATAAAATTTAGAGATAAACTTGGTCTTGTTTCTGGTTTAGTCATTAAGGGAGGGTGTTAGCATATTATTGTATTTACCTTAGGTTATTTACTAAGGTAATTTATTTTGGTTAGTTTCCTTAACCACTTTAGTTAAGAGGTTAGTTGTTTATTCGGCCTTTGTTATTTCATGCAAGCCGACATAGGTTAGTTTTATTATACCCGTCTCATGCTTCACGGGTATTTCATTTGTTTGCCTATTTAATAGGCCTTCATGCTTGGTTGAATGTTGAATGTGTGCTCTGCTATTCTCAATCTCATTTTCTCTGTGTGTTTTGTTTAATCTAATATAGATAAAGTACCTAAAATAGTTTGGGCATATAATACAACATGAAAGACAACTACATGATTTTATCCATATGAAATTGTGTATGGAAAGAAACATTTGTTATTAATAGAATTTAAATTGTATACATTGAAGACAATAGTTGATATGGGAATTGACCTTAAGGAAGCGAAAAAAGAAATAATCATGTAATTAAATAGGCTAAATCAACTAAGAATGGATTCACTCACTCAAACCAACATGATCCAAAAGTAGAAGAAGCAGTTTCATGATACACACATCAGATAAAGATAGTTTTAAGAGGGTGATTTAAAACTTTTATTTGATTTTAAATTCTAAAATTTCAAAGGTAATCATAGGACAAGATGGTTGGGATCATACCTAATCAAAACCATTTTTATAAATGGCTTTGTTTAGCTTCAACCAATTGATGGTGATGAAAGGAAAGTTTTGGTCAATGATCACATCCTTAAGGTGTATATAAGACCTCTTAAAAAAGAAGAGTTTATTTAATATAATCAAGACCAATTTGACCTTATGAAAGAACCTGGTTCTTCCACTAAGTTTTAGATTAAAGGTAAAAATAGGTTTTGAAGGGGCCCCGAAACCCTGAACAAGGAGAAAGATAAACATTAAAGCACAACCAGGTTAACAAAGGAACCTGATTACATAAAAGAACCAACACCAGGTTTTACAGGGACCTGAAACCAACAATAAGACCAAGACAAAACAACAGTCAAAACACAAAATTGAAAGTTAACCACTAGCTTCCAGCTTCGTAACCAGCAAACCGAACAAATGACCAGTTTCCTGCCCCCAAAAAACCAATCAGCAGAAAGGAACTTTGGATGAATCTTTTAAGTTCAAATTTTTCTTTTTGCATGACTGAAGATTTATATCAAGAGGAGGGACCAAAGGCTTAGACTTCTTTCTTCTGACTGTTGTCCAACCGTCTTCTACCTTAGTTGCCTCAGCAACCCATGCCTCAGGGGACAATGATCTTTGGACACCAGTAGGCATAACCTCCTGGTGACAGTCTAACACAGTCTAGCTCTTAGATAGATCCTTCAAAACAGGGGGAGAGATCACCGCCTCCACCTCAGGCTCAGCTGTATCTTTGACTACAGCCTCCTCAGAGGCTTCATTTGATAGATTCTCCAGTGGTTCTTCCACTAAGTTTAAATGATCTTTTCAATAGATATCTAATAAAAGATAAGTGATAGAAAACATTAAATGGTGGTTCTTCTTCATTAAAAATTCAAAAAAATATAAAAATATAAAAAATATAAAAAATATGAAAAGGTGAAAACTAGCAAATGGCATTTTTTAGAAGAAAACTTTTGTAATAAAATATGAATTATTATCAACTAACCTATTTTATAAAACTTTTTTATCCTTGTAGGACACATGTTAACTCTAAAATATAGGCATGAATCTATATGATAAAAGTATAGTTGTATTTATTTTCCCAAAAGGTTAGGTATTTTATATTTCATGTCCTACATGTATATTCACTTTGAAATCAACACTTTTTCACATGGATAAGTTTTGGTAATGTTATGTGGATGTGATGAAGCCAACATCATCACCAAATTCAAAGATTTGATGTGAATTTTTAAAAAGGACCTTTTCAAAATATATGATGCGATGTGGAAATCATTGTGTATATTATTCCAAGTGTTGCCAATTATGACCCCTTACATCACAGTATTGATAATGACCAAAAAAAAGTTTTTCTATTAAATATCGCATGATCTAAGTTCTCAGCCATAATTATTGTCATAATTTCATGAAATATCTTTATTTTCTATTCATTATTGTTTCTATCCATTATTGCATCATATCCATAATTTTTTTCCTTCCTCTATACCCTATGTAAATTTGAGATTCATTTTTCATGGCATAATCAAGTTTTTGAAGAAAATAATGACACCATTGAAGATGGGAGGTAGAAAGAAGAAAAGTGAACTAGAATCATCAAACACATTGCTTTAGGATGAAACAACTAGGGATATTTTTGATTTGATAGGATGGTTGAATTTTTTGAAAATGGTTTAAGGTTTTCAAGAAAATATTGTGTATGAATTATTTGAAATTTTTAATGAGGACCATTCTATTGTAAGAGGAGAGCACATTCATGTGGATTCCTCTGTGATCAATACACTCTTTAGAATTCATGAGGAGGGTATAGGTTTCATGAATAAATTAATTTTTCTTGACTTAATTTAGATGTTCATTGAAGGAAATGAGTTCCATCATCAATTGGCCAAGTCCCCAAAAGATGAGGCTAGAGGAATTATGAAAGACAACCTTCCATAGCCATGGAAAAATGTTGCATTTTGGGTTATGAAATATCATACCTATGATGGTCAATTTATAGTGGTTGGTAGAGATGCCATGTGACTTATTATTCATTTGAGAAAAGGATCTACTAAAGAAGAGTAATAGGTAAAACTTTTATATTTTCTTCACCATACCCTAGTTAATGTTGATCAAAAATTAAAAAGAGGTACTGGGTTTGTTAGACACCATGGTTTGATTACCCTTATCTGTCACCATAATTTTCTACAAAAACCTAAGTGTGAAAATATTTGATCCTACTTTCTCCATAAATCCTCTCAAATTTCCATTAAAAACAAACACACCATATTTATCCTCCTTCCACAACAACATAAATTGAAGAAGTCCCATATTCAGAATGTTTGGCTCTAAAGATGTTGTGTTGAAGATCAAAAAGATGAATGGGGGTTTCATTAAAAAACCCTAATCCTTTAGTCAAATTATGACAAAGTCATCAGCTCATTCTATAAGAAGAAGAAGAAGGAGATGTAAAAATAGATAAAATATTTGGAAACTTAAGCTCTCCCATAGAAGTTACAAATGTTGAACAAGTAGTTGAAGAAGAACCCCATGCACAATAAATTATATTTGAAGAAAAAATTATGGCTCAAGAAGCAGAAAGACCTTTACCCTCTAAAAATGATAAGGATAAAGCTATATTGATAAAAGGTCCATATTTTCCCTAACTTGCTTATGAAGATGAGGAGATGTAGCATGTCATGGATCTATTCTAGGATGAGAAACCATTCATTAACAACAAGCAAAATTAGATTTTCTCTGTTCAATGTTACAAGGTAAGAACCTAACTATTTTATATTTGAAAAAAAAGATGTGAAGAATCAATTGCTCAAGTTAGGTCACAAGAACTAATTCTTAATGTAATAAATGTTGAGTAGAATAGAATACACAATCTGATGTTTTCATAGTCCCAATAATTGAGTACATTACATAATTCTATTGCCAATAAGGATACCCAAATTATTAATTTGCAAAATTTTATTGTTGATAAAGATATTGAGATTAATGATTTATGACAATCTATTTCTAATAGAAATGCATTGATTATTCAACATACTACTAGAATACAAGAGCTAACCACTCAGAATGCTAAGTTACAAGCCATGCAGAGAGAGATGAGGGAAATAGTAGTCTAGACTGAAGGACCTACAAGATCTATTCCTTCCTTCCCTCTTCCACTCCATGAAATGATTTTAGTTTGGAATAAAATTTAGCATAAAATTTAGAGACTAGAAGAAGAAAATGTTAAGATTAAATTAGAGTCTCAACAATAATTGTAAAAAACTCAGACCTCCATTTAGAATATTTGTGTAATTTCTAAAAAAATGTTATCATGCAAGAAACCTTCCTTTCGCTATATTATTTTTATCCATAAACAATTTTACAAATGGTAGATACAATTGATTCCTCTTATCTTTTCTCATATTATTAAAGATGAACACATGTTTATGGATGTCTTTCTTAAGAGTACCACATTAAGATAAGATGAATTTTTTGAATTTTATATTTTTAACATGTTAGGGTATCAATATAGTTTTCTAGTAAATTTATTTATAGGTGAAACATAATTGTGTGCTTTCCTCTCTACTCTAAGAAGTCAGACATCATGGAAACAAGCATACAATAAATTGTTGGAATTGCAAAACATCACAGGTCCATGTATGAGACATTAATTTCTAGAGGCCCAAAAGTTTCTTGTTTCTTTTCAACCCATGTATCATATGTACATGAAAAATAAATACTATGAATTATTAAGAGCTAATGTAGTAGTTTTTAGTGATTTTATGAGCCAACATTCCATCAATTCCATCAATTATAGCATATCCAAGTGGGAGACTTTACCTATTGATATAAAATGTAGGGAAGGCATGATTCCTACCACCATAAAGTGGAGTCTTAGGAGAGCTCAATAAATTGTAAATATTATCACTCGGCTTTTAGATAAAGGAGGCTTAGATGTATGGACTGGAATGAGATTTAGAACTCTCATTCTTCTCCATTATATGTCCCCCTAGTAGAGGTGGTATAACAAGGAAAGATTTGAGTTTTAGGCTTGGATCCACATATTTGTAAGAGATTATGGATTCTTTCCCAAAGGCCATCATGATTTGGGATACCATTTTCAGATTTATGATCTCAATCAGTGGTTAGAATATAGACTTTTGGATTGAAGACTGGTTATCCCACTTTTTTGTAAGAAGACTTGAAAAATATAAAGTGTAGGGGATAAATGATTAGCATTAAATATATATAATTATATCTAATATAAACTATCTATAAGTGTTGCCTTTTGGTTATGTATTGCATTGCATTTAATAGCTAAGGTCTTATCTAAGTAAGAATCAAATGCAATTTGTCCTTTGTTTGTATGTGATATATTGTTGATTATTTATCTTATTATTGTGTCTAAATTGATGAAATGAGCAAAATTTTATTTATGGAAACACATACCTATGGTAGGATAATTTTGAGAAGACATCAAATAGTGTTGGTAACTCTTTTTTGGCAACAGTTTTAAGGATTCAACAAATGAGCTCCAGAGATACTCTAAAGATGATTTGAAGATGATCTGAAGGTGTTTCAAAGACTTCTATAGAATTCTCTAAAGATTCCTTGAAGGCATTCCAAAGACTTATACAAAATTCTCTGAAGATGCCCATGCATGCTCCAAAGATGTCTAGCTAGATCTTATAGATCAAAATATCAATTATATATATATATATATATATATATATATATATATATATATATATATATATATATTTTCCATAGTTATATATCTTATTTTAGACATTAATATTCATAATAATGATCTAAATATATTTGTATTTCTGCTTTATAAAATTAGATATAATCTCTTTGGATTTATATTAGTTATTTTCCATCTATTATTAATTGATTCAATTCTGGCAACTTCTTATAAGCATGGAATCTAATTTCTAGATCATATATTTTGAATAAGCAAATTTGGTCATTTAGATAATTAGATTTTGTATTTTTTGAATATATATTGAGATATGCTTTAAATACATGTCTCCTCATTTTAGAAGTTAGTAAGAGAGTAAGAAAGCTATTTAATTAATTTTAATAAAAAATTAAAAGTGTTTCAGTGTAGTTTTGGATGTGTGTGTGTGTGTGTGTGTGTTATTTTGATAATGAAATAATGTTCAACATTATTTTTCATTACTGATTAAAGTTTTTCCTATTCTAAGGAAAGAGCAAGGGCCCTCTTGTCTCTAAAGATCAAGACAAATTAGTACTTTTAGTTTATAGTTTAGAAGTATTTCTTTAATTCAACGATATTTCATTTACTGCAAGTGATTTTTTTAAATGCAAGAGTGATTTATTTTGAATTCAAGTGTGATTTATTTTTTAAATAAAAGTGTGAATTTCCTTTTCAAAGCAAAGTGTGAATTCCCTTTAATGTAAGTATGTTTTCATGCAGAAGTTGTTTCAATTAAATACAAGTGAGTTTTATTTATGCAAGAGTGTGTCTTTCAGTTTCATAGAAATTAAAGTCTATTAACTCATCTTCATATTTAGAATTTATTAGGAGTAGTTTAAGTGATAGTAAACAACATCCCCCCATTTTGGAATATCACAATATCCTATCTAGTCAAGAAAGTAGAGTGAGGAAAACATAATGTCTTATTTTAGATGTTTAAGTTCTGGATGTTGATGGTGTGAATACTATAAGAGATATTTAGTTAGTAAACCTTCTAAATTTACTTTTCTACAAAATAGAGTTAGATTTTTATTTAATATTATTATGATTTAAATATCATAATAGAAGTAAACCCTTCAAATAGTGAATCATAAACTCCAATATCCAATGGTCTCATTGCATATAGCCTTAGATACTGGCCTTAGTAGAAAATGACACCAATCCATTGATTGGTTAAATAGAAGGTATAGCGACAAGACTATCATTTTTGGTGTCATTTTTGAGGAAAATCATCAATAAGTGTTAGTGAGATCCTACATTAGAATTATAAAAAGAAAATTAAAAATATTCATAAAACTAAAAAACACAAAAAATAATCTAGGAATCTTTAGATTTATGAATCGCCCAAAAGATTCTCAAGGATGGTTTATCTCTAAAGGATCCTAAATAAATCAAGAAGAAGAGAGGATCCAATCCTTAATGGAAAGATCAAGAATTAAAATAAAGGAAACTCAAATCCATATACAAACTTTTTCTAATTCCTCTCTTAAATAAGGTTCATCCTCACAAACAGATCCTATAAGAAGAATATTATTTAGATCATCTTTTCCTAAAGGGAAACTTGATCCTAAAAATGCACTTTCTAGAATAGTCAGATTAGATCCAAAAGCTCTACAAGAAAAACATTTAATCACCAAATAATATTCTCTTCTTGAGATAGACCATAGGTTGAGCACCCAAGAATATAATTTATTTTGGATGGATAACCAAAGTTGAGAAGAAAATATGTGAGGCAAACATGCACATGAAAAATCCTAATTGACAACCTCAACATGATAGAAAATTTTCCTATCTGATTAGCTTAGGTCTTAATGATATAAATTATATGAAAAATATCTCACCATCAATTTTACCTAATTTTAGAGGTAAATCCTCAGAAGATCTAGACCAGTTCCTCTTTAAATTTTAGGTTCTCTACCAAACATATGACTAAGTCACATATAATCAAAAATTGAAGTTATTCCCATCTACACTCAAGGATGATGTCATGATATGGTTCATGGGCCTTAAAGATAATTATATCACCACTTGGGATGAAATGGAAATTGTATTTCTAGACAAATTTTAGGATTATTGTAGTGTTAGAGAATGAAAGGAAGGCTCTTTTAAAATCAAACAAAATGAAGATGAAACCTTAGAAGATTACTTTTATAGGTTTATATTCACCCATAAATAGAGTGGTTACCAAATCACTAAGGATTTCATCAAAACATACTCTCTTAAAGGGTTATATGATGATATATGTGATGCTTTAAACCTAATGGGAAAGGGTGGTATTAAATTTCAGCATTATGTACTAATTACTGTAGGATAAGACCTAGCATAAAGAAATCAAGGTTAGGAAAATCAACTCAACTTGGCCAATTAATAAAATAATTTGATAATTTCAAGATAAATATTCTAGTGCAATTTAAATCTACCTTAGATGGCCTCAAAGCAAAATCCAATTCCACCAACACTAAATAGTTGTCAATATGTTATCCTATATGCAGGCTCAAACATGTGGTAAAATATTTCCCCTTAGACAAAATAGAGGTATATGGTATTTTTAACCTAGATCATGATACCAAAAATTTTAAACACCTTCCTACCAAAAGAAACTAATTAAAATAAGAACATATAGTTGAGGAAGTGAAATTTATCCAAAGACAAGGAAACTAGTACTCCTAGCCTAAAAATTAGTTTGGCCCAAGATTTCCTCCCAATCCATGGATGGTACCATGGGTTGGACAAGTCACACCACCAATGTGGGGGTCACCACAACCAAAAAAATGGATTACTCAAGAATGGATTACACAAATGTGAGGAATGCTTTAAAATCAATCTTGGGCACAGTAGCAAAAGCAACAACCATATTGGGTATAACAGTCACCACCTCAATGGTCAAATCATAAATATCAACCACAAAGAAGATTTATTCCATAACAGGCCTTGATGCCTTCACAACCTCACCCACCACCAATTTATAATAAGGTTAACCAACCATAATTACCTACCCACCTAGTGATAAACCTAAATAATAGGCAAAATAAACTTCTTTATGTAGCTGATCAAGAAAATAATGTTGCAAGTGTTTCAGCTAAATGTAGTAATGTTCAACTCAAATTAGGGAAAGTATTATGAGATTCACCCATTACCATAATTAAAATTCTCAATGCTGAAAACACTCCTAATCCACCTATAGTATAAGAATCAACAAAAGAAAAGGTAGAATCCACAACCACACTAACCATAATTCAAGATACCCTACTATTCCATTTCCTGAGAGACGTAAGGAAGAAAAACTTGTGGAAGATTTTGAATTAATGCATGGATTAAAAGATATGAAGATATAAATTACAATTTTAAGAGCCATTAAATATATTCTCGAGTTAAATCAAATCATTAAAGGATTGTGTATCAAAACATGAGTAAGAAAGAAGCAGTATCCTAAAATAATTTAGGTAACAGGGGAAATTGTTGATTTATTAGAAGGAAACATACTTATTCCTAAATATGGAGTTTTTGGTAGTCTTATGATGACTATGAAAATTGGGAACAAGTCTATTCAATATGTTCTTGTAGATCTAGGTGCTTCCATTAACATAATGACTATCAACATAGTACAATCTTTATCTCTCATAAGAATTCAATCTACCACTACAATCCTATAAATGATAGATCAATCCACTGCTACCCCTGAGGAATGATAGAGAATTTACCAATCACCATAGAATCCTAGGAATATCCTATGGATTTCATGATCCTTCAACCTAAACTAAAGAGGGTAGGATATCCAATTATTCTTTGTAGACCTTGGTTAGCTACAGTTGTAACACAAATTGACTATAGATCTAGAAACATGATGATTTCTAATGGAATTCATGATAAACATATATCTCTCTATCCAAATTTTAGACCTTCAATGGGTCTTTTTGAATAAATATAGGTGCATCATCCTAAACAAAACTAGACTCGTGTGTCTTCCTTAGCCATGGTTACCATCAAAGAAATGTCTAAGCATTTGAGTAAGAAATAATAAAATATTTAGACTAAGAAATCCTAACTTTGAAGTCTGATAGTTTTACTCTGAAGTCTAAAAATTTTGATCTAAATTTTGAAAGTCTAACTCTAAAGATTGATAGCTTAGATCTAAAGACTAAAAGTTTAGATTTGAAGACTAGTGGCTTAGATCTAAAGACTGATAGCTATGCTCTGAAGATGAAAAATCATGAATGGGAAGAATTTAAATCTATTATTGAGAATCAAAATAATGTCATAAGTTTACAAAATATGTTATCTATTCTACAAGCCATTCAATAGGCCATAGTTAAATGGGCTCAAAATTGGTAGAATTCATTTATACATGATTTTCATTATCCATTAACCAATATGATTTTCATAAGTGAAACCTTTTACAAAGATATAGTTACACTTTATATGTTACTACCACACACATTTCCATTGAATTCCTTGTTTAGTGAATATAAATAGTTAAATTCCATTATTCCAAGCACTAAACAAACTGCAATCCAACTTGGTAAACTATTAAATATAAATAGTTGGTTAACTAACAATAGGAAAGAAAAGTGTTTGATGTATTAGTACAAAACACAAAACCTTTTGTTTGGGATTACAGTGATATGAAAGGAATAGATTTTAGTGTCTGTAAACATTACATCTATACTAAATATATTAGACGAATCAAACAACCATCATGGAGGATTAACCCAACCTTGAAAGAAATTGTTGGAAGTTGGTTTTATTTACCCCATATTTGATAGTCAATGGGTTTCACCTCTAGTATTTTTTCCTAAAAATAATGGAAAATGGAGAGTTTGTGTAGACTACAAAGAACTAAATAAATCCACTATGAGAGATTACTTTCCTTTGCCTTTTATTGATAAAGTTTTAGATAATTTGGCAGGAAAAAAATATTTTTATTTTTTAAATAGTTTCAATGTATATAATCAAATTAAAATAGCTCCTAAAGATCAAGATAAAACTATATTTACCTACCCCTAGGGAATATATACTTATATAGTCCTTTTTTTATTATGTAATGCACCTGCTACTTTTTAAAGAGCAATGTTAACCATCTTTTCTGATCTTATAAATGATTGTATGGAATTTTACATGGATGATTTCATTGTCTATGGTACTACATTTGATGAAGATTTGAATAATTTAGATAAATTACTTACCATATGTGAAGAATGCCAAGTATCTATGAGTCATGAGAAATGAATCATAATGGCTGATGAAGGAATAATATTAGGACATCATATATCTTCTCAAAGAATAAAAGTATATCCTAAAAATATTAAGGTAATTTCTAATCTCCCCATTCTACAAACACAAATTGATGTTAAAATTTTTCTCGATCATGCAAGATATTACAGAAGATTTATTGAAGACTTTATCAAGATAGTTGCACCTATGTTTTCTTTACTAATAAAATATAGTGAATTTGTATGGAATGATAAGTGTCAATAAGTTTTCCAAACATTAAATAAAAAAATCATGTCTACTATAGTATTGAAAGGTCCTAATTAGGAAAAGCATTGTCATATCTATTCTAATGATTCCAATAATGCATTAGAAGTAGTTCTAGGATAAAGAGATGAGGATGGAAAAATGTATGACATTTATTATATTAGCAATAATCTTACTCCCATAAAAAATAATTACACTACCAGATTAAAATAAATGCTTATTATTGTCTATGCTATAAACACATTTAGGCATTACATTACTGGTTATCAGGTATTTATCTATACAAACTATTCAACTATTAAGTACTTAATGAATAAACTAGTAGTATTTGGGAGAATAATTAGATGGTTATTAATATTTCAATAATTTTACATTACCATTATAGACAAACCTGTGAAGTGTAATGATGTTGCTAATTTTTTGTCTTGATTGATCACTATAGATGAAGATGAACTTGTTGAGGATTTTTTTCTAGATGAACAACTAATTTTTATATCTACATATTCCTCATGGTTTGTAGACATATAAATTTCTTTCACTTCTAAAGAAATAAAATATTTAGTTAGATCTAGTTCTCATTTCAAATGGTTAAAGGCATGTTGTTTAAAACTAGACCTAGTGATGTACTTTACATGTATGTCAGAGAATATGAAGTGTATAACATCATAAAATCATGTCATAGTGAACCAAGAGGAATAAATTATTCAATAAAAAGGACCATTCATAAGATCTTTGGTGTAGGTTACTACTATCCATCTCTTTACAAGACTATCAAAATGTTTGTATGGTAATGTGATCCTTTCCAAAGGATGGGTAAGCCTACTCTATTCTATGAAATGCCTCTTCAATCTCAAAAATGTTTAAAACCATTTGAAAAATAGGGTTTGGATTTTTTTGGACCAATCAACCCACCATCTCAAGGAAAATAATATTTATTAGTATGTACTGATTATGTTACTAAATGGGTTAAAGTATAGGCACTCACTTTTTTTAGGGAGGAAATGGTTGTTGATTCCTATATCATAATATCATGTTGATATTTAAAGCTCATAAATCTATTATTTATGATCAAGGTCTCCAATTTATGTCCAACATGATCAAGGATTTTACAAAGTTATACCAAATCAATTACAAAAAATCGTCACCATATCATCCCCAAGCTAATGGACAAGTGGAGGTCACTAATTGAGAGATGGAAAACATTCTGACCAAAATATTAAATAGTAGTAGAAAAGATTGGTTAGAGAATATACCTAAAGTAGTTTGGGCATATAATACAACATGGAAGACAAATGCATGATTCTCTCTATATGAACTTTTGTATGGAAAGAAACCTTTGTTATCAATAAAATTTGAATTGTAGACATTGAAGACATTAGATGATATGGGAATTGACCTTAATGAAGCATAAAAAGAAAGAACCATGAAACTAAATGGGCTAGATGAATTAAGAATAGATGCACTCACCTAAACCAACATGATCTAAAAGTAGAGGAAGCAGTTACATGATACTCAAATTATAGAAAGGTAGATTCAAGAGGCTGATTGGGTAATTTCATTTGATTCTAAATTATCAAATTTTAAGGGTAAGCTTAGGAAAAGATGGTTGGGACCATAACTAATCAAAACTATTTTCAGCTATATCTCTATCTTGATTCAAGTAATTGATGGTGATCAAATGACACTGTTGTTTAATGGTCATAGGCTTAAGGTGTAAAGAATACCTCTCATCAAGAAAGATGTTATTAAGAATAATCAAGATCAATTTGACCTTGTGGAAGAACCCAGTTCTTCCATTAAGGCCAAATGATCTTTGCAATAGACATCCAATAAAAGAGGACTGATAAAAACTAATAAATGACCATTCTCCTTCCTTTAAAATATATATATATATATATATATATATATATATATATATATATATATATATATATATATATATATATATATATATATATATAAAAGTAAAAAATTAATAAAAATTTACTAAAAGGTGAAAACCAACAAATGACATTTTTTAGAAAAAAATTTTGCAATAAAATATGAATTGTTGTCAACTAACATATCTTTTCAAACTTGTTTATCCTCAGAGGATACATGATGAATCTAGAAGATAGGCATGGATACGTATGATAAAATTATAATTTTAATTTTTTTTCCAAAAGGTTAAGCATTTTCTATTTCATGTCATGCATGTATAATCATTAGTCAGTAAACATTTTTTCACAGGATAAGTTTTGGTGATGTAATGTGGATATGATGAAGACAATATCATTTCCACATTCAAATATTTGACGTGAAGTTTTAAAAAGGACCTTTTCAAAAGATATGATGTGATGTGAAAATCATTATAGATATTATTCCAAGTGTTGTCAATTATAATCCATTACATCACATCATTGATAATGACCAAAAAGTGTTTTTCCATTAAATCTCTCACGCTCTAAAGTGTTTGGCCATAATTTTTATCATAATTTCATGATATATATTTATTTGCTATTGGTTATCATTACTATCCCTTGTTGCATCATATCCCCAATTTTTTGCCTTCCTTTGTACCCTATGTAAATCCAATATCTATTTTTCATAAAATAATTAGGTTTTTAAAGAAAATAGTGAAAACTCTAAAGATGGGAGGTAGAAAGAAGAAAAGAAAACTAGAATCATCAGATGCATTAATTTAGGATGAAACAACTAGGGATATTTTTTAGTCAATAGGATGGTAGAATTTATTGAAAATGGTTCAAGGTTTTCAAGAAAATATTATGAAAGAATTATTTGAAATTTTTTATGAGAACCATTCATTTATCAAAGGAGAGCACATTCTAGTGGAATCATTTATGATTAGTGCACTCTATGGAATTCATGAAGAGGGTGTATATGTCATGGATAAATTAAGTTATGTCTACTTAATTCATATTTTCATTAAAGGAAATGAGTTTCATCCTAGATTGGCTAAATCCCCACAATATGTGGCCATAGGAATTATGAAAGACAACCTTCCATAGCCATGGTATAATGTTGCATTTTAGGTTATGAAATATCTTACCTATGATGTTCAATTTATAGTGGTTAGTGGAGTTGTCATGCGACTTATTATTCATTTGCAAAAAAGATTTGACAGATCAAAGTAATAGGTAAACCTTCCATATTTTCTTCACCATACCCTAATTAATGTTACTCTAAAATTGAAAAGAGGTATTGGGTCCATTAGACACCATGGTTTGATTACCCTCATATGTTGGCATTATTTTCTACAAAAACCTAAGGGTGAAAATGTCTGGTCCTCCTTTCTCTATAAATAATCTCAAATTTATATTAAGAAATCAACATAAATTATTTCTCCTTCTTCTAAAACAAAATAAATTTAAAAAGGCTCATCTTCAGTACCCTCTAATCCAAAGATGTTGCACTGGAGATAAAAAAGATGAATGGGGGTTTCATTAAAAAGCCCTAATCCTTTAGTCAAACTTTGATGAAATAATTAGCTCATTCTACAAGAGGAAGAATAAAGGGATGTAAAAGCAACCAAAATATTGGGAAGCTTAAGCTGTCCCATTGAACAAGTAGCTAAAGAAGAACTCTATGCATAAGAAATTGTAGATGAAGAAGAAACCCTTGTAGAATAAATTACATCTCAAGAAGCAGAAAGACCTTTACCCTCTATAGTTGATAAAGGTAAAGATCTATTTATAGAATAAGGTCCATCTTCTCCCCAACCTACTTATGAAGATGAGGAGATGCAACATGTCATGGATCTATCCTGGTATGATTAAACCATTCGTCAGCAACATGTAGAATTGGATTTTCTCCATTTAATGTTGTAAGGTAAGAACCTAACTATTTCCAATTTGTAAAGAAGATATAAAGAATCTATTTCTCAAGGTAGGACACACCAAGTTGTTCTTACAATAATGAATGTTGAGTAGATGAGAATACACAATCTAATGTTTTCATAGTCTTAGGAATTAAGTACGCTATAAAATTTTACTATCAATAAGGATACCCAAATTGTTAATTTTAAAAATTCTATTGTTGATAAAGATACTTAGATTAATAATTTGTTATAGTCTATTTTTGATAGAAATGCATTGATTGTTCAACATACTACCAGAATACAAGAGCTAACCACTTAGATTATTGGGTTACAATCCTCTTTACAAGCCATGTAAAGAGAGATGAGGTAAATAGTAGTCTAGACTAAAGGACCTACAAGATCTATTCCTTCCTTCCCACTTCCACTCCATAAAATGATTTTAGTTTGGAATAAAACTTAGCATAAAATTCAAAGACTGGAAGAATAAAATACTAAGATTAAATTAGAGTCTTAGTAGCAATTGTAAAAAGATCAGACTTCTATTCAAAATATTTGTGAAATTTCTTAAAAATTGTTATCATGCAGGTAACCTTCTTTTGTCTATGTTATTTTTCTTCATGAATAATTCTATAAATGGTAGATACAATTAATTTCTCATCTTTCCTCATATTATTGAATATGAACACATGTTTATGGATGTCTTTCTCAAGAGTACCATAGAAAAACAAGATGAAATTTATGAAATTTATATTTTTAACATGTTAGGTTATCATTATGGTTTTCTAGTAAATTTATTAGTAGGGGAAACACAATTGTGTTCTTTGCTCTTTACTCTGATAATTCAGATAGTATGGAAACAACAACACAATAAATTTATGGAATTACAAAACACCATGGGTCTATGTAAGAGACCTCAATTTATAGATGCCTAGAAGCTTCTTACTACTTTTCAACCCATGTACCATATTTACATGAAATATAAATACCATGAAGTATTGAGAGCCAATGTAGCAACTCTTAGAGATTTTATGAGCCAACATTACACCAAATTCATCAATGCTAGCATAACCAGGTGAGAGACTTTACCTATTCATTTAAAATTTAGGGAAGTAATGAGTCCCATCAACATCAGGTGGAGTCTTAGGAGAACTTAAACAAGTACACAAATTATCATTCAAATTTTAGATGAAGGAGACTCAGCCATATGGATTGGAATAGATTTAGACCTCCCATTCTTCTATGTCTTATGTCCCCCTAATAGAGTTATCATAATTAGGCATAATTTGAATTTTAGGATTGGTTCCACATAGTAGTAAGGGATTATGGATTCTTCCCTATAGGTCATCATTATTGGGGACACCATTTATAGATTTATGATCTTAGTTAGAGGTTAGAATATGGAATTTTGGATTGAAGACTGATTATCCCACTTGTTTTCAAGAGGACTTGAAAAACTTAAAGTGTGGTGGAGAAATGATGAGCATTCCATATAACTCATTATATCTAATATAAACTATCCATAAGTGTTGCCTTTTTGTTATATACTACATTGCATTTAATAGTTAAGGTCTTATCTAAGTAAGAAATGAATGCAATTTATCCTTTGTTTGTATGTGATACATTGCTAATTATTTATCTTGTTATTGTGTCTAACTTGGATGAAATGATCACAATTTTGTGTATAAAAACACATCCCTATGGTGGAATAATTTTTATAAGACATCAAATAATGTTGGAAAATCTTTTTGGCAATAGTTTTGAGGATTCAATGAATGAGCTTCAAAGATCTGATATTTTGAAGACACTCTAAAGACATTCTGAAGATTCTCTAAAGGCACTCTAAAGATGCTCCAAATATGCTCTAAAGGATATTCAAGGACCTATACAAAATGCTCTAAGGATGCCTAGGCAGGCTCTAAAGATGTCCATCTAGATCCTACATATCAAGATAACAATTATAATGATATCTATTATATATAAATAGACTTTCCATATTTAGATATCTTGTTTTAAAAATTACTATTCATAGTAATAGTCTAAAATGATCTGGATATACTTGTATTTTTATTCTGTAAAACTAGATATAATCTCTTTATATCTATGTTAGTTATTTTCCATCTATTATTATTATTTGAGTTAGTTCTAATGCCTTCTTGTAATCATGGGATCTGATTCTTAGATCATCTATATTTTGAATAAGCAAATTTGGCCATTTAGAATGTTAGATTTTGTATTTTGTGAATAGATGTTTAGATATGATTTATATACATGTCTCCTTATCCTAGAATTTATTAAGAGAGTAAGAAAGTTAGTTAATCAATTGTAATATAAAAAATAGAAGAATTACAATGTAGTTTTACATATATGTATATGTTCCTTTGATAATAAAATAAAGTTTAGCATTCCTTTTCATTACTGAGTAAAGCTCTTCCTATTTTAAGGAAGGATTAAGGGCCCACTTCTCTCTAAAGATTAGGATAAATTGGTACTTTTAGTTTATAGTTTAGAATTATTTATTTAATTCAATTATAATTCATTTATTGCAAGTGATTTCCTTTTAAACATAAGAGTGATTTGTTTTAAACACAAGTGTGATTTCATTTTCAAATCAAAGTATGAATTTCCTTTTCAAATAAAAGTGTGAATTCCCTTTAATGCAAGTGTGTTTCCATGCTGAGGTTGTTTCAATTAAATACAAGTGAGTTTTATTTATGTAAAGTGTGTCTTTAAATTTCATATAAAGTAGTCTATTAACTCATCTTCATATTCATAATTTGTCAAGAGTAGTTTAAGTGACAGTAAACAACATCCCTACATTCTAGAATATCACATTGTCCTACCTAGTTAGGCAAGTCAAGTGAGGACACCATAATGTATTATGCCAGATGTTTAAGTTATGGATGTTGATGGTGTGAATACCATAGGATATCTTTAGTTAGCAAACCTTCTAGATTTACTTTTTTGAAAAATAGAGTTAGAGTCTTATTTATGATTCTTAGGATTTGGATATCATAAAAAAATTAGACCCCCCAAATAGTGAACTGTAAAATTTAATATCTAATGGTCTCATTACATATAGCCTTAGACACTGGCCCTAGTAGAAAATGACACTAATCCATTGATTAGTTAAATGAGAGGTATAACTACAAGCCTATCACATGTACTCTTGCATGAACTAGTATATTGGTATTTTAAGAGTAACGGGGAAGACTATTTGTTGTCCATACACTAGTAAAAATGGTGAAGCCTTGAGGGCTTGCTTGTGTCTTATTCTATCTTCTCATAATGCATATTTCAATACGAGATGCCATTTTTTTTTTATTGCACTACTTTCTTAATGGCATCTATCACAATTTAGTTGGTGGACTCAATGAATTCATTCCCTTATGGATAATAGTTTGGAGAGAACTTGATGGTGATTTATTTATCATAATCCCATTCTATAAATTTAGTAGACTGGAATGTTGGATCATTGTCACAAACTAAGAAAATGGGAATGCCAAACCTGATTAATATATTTTTTATACAAACTTGATGACATCAATTATTAGGGATTTATTTGTAGCTATAGCTTCTATCCACCTCATATAATAATCAGTGGATGTTAGGACAAATTTGTGCCTTATTGAAGAGTTTGGGTATATCACCCCAATAAAATAAAGGCCCCATTGGGTAAATGAACATCATTTAATGACTCTCTATAAAGGTATAGAAGCATTCACTTCTCTTTTCCCAAATACCTATTAGTCATGATAGGTATTTACATTGTTATATTCATCTTTGAAGATTGTGGGTGGGTATTATCCCATCCTCAAAATTTTATGAGTTGTTGTGTTGCTGAGGGGATTCCCACTACCTATATTATGATGTAGGTTATCCAAGATGTCTATAGGTTATTATTTTGAAACACATATCAGATAAATGTTTTCATATCTCTTTTTGTATAGGAATCCTTCTTGATAATATAATGAGCCTAAGGGCTTACCTTCACTCTCTATTTAGCTTTAGGGGGAATTTGCCTATATGAAAATAATGGATAATTTGAGTGTAATACTCACCACTAGTTATTTGTGTCTCATTAATTTTTTTAATACTTGTAGACATATAATTCCTAACACCATTTGTGTTTAAATTGTCAATCTTACTTGAATTACACTCAAATACACAATTTAGGCCAAAATCATTAAAAACACAAAAAATAGTTTGAGCTTATCATATACAAGTGTTGATTTATGTCAATGTATCCCTAAATAGGGAAATGCATTTTATGTGATTCCTAACTTTTCTTAAAAAATTTCAAGTTGAAATGATGATTTTGCATTTTGGTTCTCTAGATCACTCTTTTTTATAATCTGTTAGTGCACATCATGTACCTATGTTATTTTGTGTTGACAACATCCTAAATAAGATCACAGTATGTACGCATCTAAAATCACCTTCCAATTCCTCCCAAATCAAATTATGACCCAATAATATGACTTTCTGGCCATTTCAATTAATTATGCACCAATTTCTAAATAATTTTACCAAGATTGGCTAATCTTACTTAGGCAAATTAAACCAAATTATAAGATTAAATGATAATTACATGGAGAAAATTGAATATTCCTTTATTAGAAATTGAATTTGAATACCTACATCACCTAATGACATGATCAATGGGGTGGCATCCATAGGCCATAAATATAACAAATATTAGGTTTATGGGCATCCATACCTAATTAATGCCTCTTCCTCCCAAATATTTATGAAGATATTTATGGATTTATTATGTAATATTAGATTAATTCATGCCCACACATCTCAATCTTGAGATCATTGATCATGGTTGATCCTAACCCATTTGAAATATCTATAAATAGAAGGGTATAAAATATCATTTTAAAGCTTAGATTATGTAAAATTATATTGCAAGATTCTCTCCACAAGTCTTTTGTTTAGTTTGATAAATGCATTATTTTCAATAGGATAGCTTCATTTGATATGCGTATTAATTATTTCATATCATGAGCTTATATTATGCATGGTGATCTTAAAATGATGGAGGATCTTGGCATCCATTGTTGACAAAGACAAGAACACCAAATCAAGGAGGAAAACACATTTAGAGCCACTTTTGGATGATGAGAAGCTCATGGGAAGGTAACTAGTGTTTTAATTTCTTTCATTTGTTATTTATTATTTTTTTCAAACCCCATTGAATAAGTTTGCCTAGATTGTTAGTTCTTATGCATTATTTTGTGCTTTTCAAGACCAATTCTTGAACTAATCATGTTTATAATCTAACACTACATTTTGTCATTCCCAATGGGATCATAACATCCATTAAAGCAAGGAAGACATCTTGGCAATCTCAAATTTCCATTAAAATCATTAAAAAGTCCTTTAACAACAATTTTTATGCTCATTTTCGCATGTCACTAATATTTTTTATGCATAACTAGGTTACATAGTGACCAACATCAATTCTAGGTAATCAACATTAGTCAAGACCAACCTAAATTAGTTGGGTTATAGGGGAAAATATAGCTACAATTTTAATTTTAGAGATTTATTCAAGTTTGTAGTGGTTAAATTAAATTTTATAAGTCTCTGGTGTGAACATTTTTTGATCTAGAAGTTTTTATTTTGGAGATTTTATCCTAAAATTTGAGCTAACAAGTATTTTTTAGCATAATGTTTTTGACTTTGAGTTCACACATGACTGTTATTAGTTGGTTTCAACTAGCCATGATTAGAATATGACCAATATCGGTCTTGCATCAACTAATGTTAGTCTCTATGTTTAAAAAAAATAGCCCTGAGAGAAATAAATGTAAAGTTGCTTATTTCATTTATAAATATGCTTCAAATCTAAACAAGACTCTTTAATTTTTCTTATAGGACCTGCAAGGAAAAGTGTTTATTTGAGCATAATTAAGTCCTTTTAACATTTTATTTGGTGTTTAAAAATAATTAGGAACATTCCTTTTGGTGTTTAAAAATAATTAGGAACCTTCCTTTTGGTGTTTAAAATGAAAATTTGATGGTTTATTTGAATGTTTTGTGGATATTTTTCAATGTTTTTGAAAAATAAGGCGAAGGGGTCGAGAACTTAACTTCACATTTCAAATTTGGTGTTATAAAACTCAACTTTCACTTCAATTTCAAATTTCTTGAAGTTGTTTTATGTAGTTCATCTATCACTTGATTGTTAGATTATTTGAGCAAGAATAATTGTGCATGTATGATCTCACCCCATCCCCTATAGGGAACTTGGGTGATGAAAAGTGTCTTTTCATTGAAATTGTGACTTTTTTCAAGGTGTAAATAGGAATTTGTCTAGGCTCTCCCCAAAATCCATATGGTTTGGCTGATCTAAAAACTACCCCAAAGCCTTTTTACTTGGATTTTATTTCATGCAATTTGACTTGTGAGGGAGATGTCATTACCTCCCATGGTTTCTCTAGGGAAGAATTGACCTAAGGCTTCATCTCCCAACAATGTTTCAACCCCACTCCATAGTGGGGTATATAAATCAGGGTAGGCATATTACTAGAGCCAGGGGGTTGAGCAGACAACATCTCCTTCATTAATAAAAGCTTCATTTAGGTTTGGTCAACCAGGGGATTCCACTAAGTAGTCTACAGATGGAATCATCATGTAAGGGAATATACCCTTGCATGATAAGTTGATTTTTATGAACTCAATCGATATGTTGCATCTCTTGTCTTAATCACACTTGGGACCATTTAAACGGTCATAAATTGTAAGTTTTAGAAAGCCCCACTTACCATGGAGTATTTTTGATGTAGGGTGAGTAACCCAAAGGTCCATATTGCCATATTGTCACTTGGAAGAAGGGGGTGTAAAATAACCTACCAATTAATGCACTTTTATTTTGGATGAACACTTAATTTCCTTCGAAGTGCACATATATAGATGGATTTAAATAATACAAATCAAAAGTTGCTAGTGTAGGGCTTTGGATGATTAATTAGTTGCATTTATATTTTGGTCTTAGCTTACTTAATCCTTGATTTGAGTCAAAACTTACTTGTAAAAAAATATCATAACCAAACACATTGTCCATAATTTTTTGAACAAGGAGATGTTATGCGAGTCAAATCTGAATCATCTTTTCCTTGTTCAAATTTATCATCTTAAACATTATGTTTGTCATATCTACATATCATATTTATTCTATTCATTTAAGTCTAAACCTCTTGCCCAAAATATTTAATTTCTTCATTTATATTTCAAATTCAAAATTGTACCTTTTTAAGTTCATAAGGTTGACATGTTAATTGGCTTCACCATTTGCACTTGCCTTGAGAGAACTTGGGTTCAATTTCTCATTTGGATTTAAGTCTATTTATAGACTCATCATTCATTTTCATCATTGGTGAACTTAGGTCATCTTGTGCATTACTTCCACTCTAAATTCTAGATCAACATTTTATACTACCATTCCTATTACCAAGTGATAGCATTGTGTTACCCATTTGGTTTCATTTTTATACTTAGTTATTCTTTCATGTTTTCACATCTTGAGTTTATTGGTTTGTATTATATTTTTCCTAATATGAAGGGATTTGTTATATTTTCCTAATATCAACTCATCAAAGTTTAATTAGTTTTTACGGTATTGACATATCTCTAGAAATCTAGGCTTTGGTCTACTAGTTTACACATTGGATTTTTGAGTTATCATACCCTCTTCCAATTCATATGATTTAAATCTACCCAAGGTTAATTAAATTTTTGAACACCATTATTCTTATGGTGTGTGGTACTATGACACCCTCCTTATTATAGTCTCTTTAGTTACCTAGTCACCTTGTTTAGAAAATATCAAAATGCATACCTTGTTCAAATATTTTAAAATCTAATAAAACATAGAGAGAAACCTTTTTATACATGACTCAAATTTTAAATCATAGTGGGGTCTATTATGGCCATAGTAATGAGGAAGAGAATTATTATGATGGTGAAGATAATTCTATGGTATGTTAAGACATTCCCACAACTATAGGATTCGAGGAAGACTTTATAGAATATCAACCCCAAGAGAATAAGGATGAGGCCCTTGTAAGGGTTATAAAATCTGGTGATATACTACCATCACATTTTCCTATGAAACAATTTCATACCTTAGTTAGAGAACGAGAACAACAAAAAGAGAAAGATTTCCAAAACATTGCACAAACAAACATACCTTCTTATAGAAAAGGTAAGGAAATACTTATAAACTCAAAACCAAATGATCAAGATCTTGTTAACAATATTAAGAAGATGATTTAGTGATATACAATCCAAATTATACCAAACCTGATAGACTCTTTAGTTGTTACGTCAATCCATAATGATGCTTCCAAAGAATAATGAAATGTGGTTTAACCAATGTAAAATGTAGTCAAGAACACAACCATGATAGATCAAGATGTCTAAATTAAACAACCCAAATCCCACAAGGTTCCATAACATAAATCACATATTTTAATCATCAAGAACCTTTTATTCCATTATAGAGCCAAAGAATAAAACATTTGATACATATTAAAGAAATCATACAAAATAATCTGACTAGTTCATCTAAACCAACATGTACTATGGTGAATAGACAAATAAATCCCAAAAATCAATAAAACATGGTTAATTCAAGGCAACATATTCCTAAGAATTGGCCACTTACCTACTCAACTCAAGGAGTGAACCAAAATCAAATCAAAGATTGTAGGGTGTACATCCCTACCAAATCCATGTGGAAATTGTTGTGGTGTGGAGCTAAAAGCTTCAACTATTTGCAGACATTAGAAGGAAAGATGCTGAAGAACCAGAGCCACCAGCATCGGCAGTATGACCGACGTCGTTCAAGTGCAGTGGAGAAGGAGACCAGCGATGGTAGGAAGTTGGCCGATGTCGGCAGCACCAGACCAGCAGGGACCGGCATCGGTCGCCTATGTATTTTCAAAACTGCTGTTGACGAACTGTCAGTTAGTTGAACCGAGTGTTTGCATGCTAAGGGGCTAATTTAAGTCGCGAGCTATGTGTCTAATTTTAGTAGTTAGATTTATATTTTTTTAAGCATGGGATCTTATTTATAGACCCATAAGGTATGTATTGTATATTATTCTAAGGCAAGTAAAAGCATTGAAGCTAGCAAGGTCAAGGAGATCTACAGGTGTAAGGTCAAGGAGATCAGCTGAAGCATTCAAGGAGGGATAGCAACTCAGGATTTAGAGTTGTTGTGTTGAGCAAGAGAGAGAGAGGGAAGAAGGTCTTGAGGTGTGGCAAGCCTTTGAGGTGGAGGAAGAAGTGGCATCTTCCTTATTGTATTTTCTTCTAGTAGTATTTAATACAAGAGTGTGTATTGTCTCTCAAATTCTTTGCTATCTCAAGTTTCTAGCTACTTTATCATTCTGTTATAATTCTGTGTTTAATTGCATATAAGGAAGTAATAAATTGTGCTCTAATTGGTAGAGCTACAGATCCCCTGACAAGTGGTATCAGAGCTACGATTTGTAGGAAGCAGGGTATTGTTTTTTATTACAGGTCATTCACAGGGTTTTCTGATTGAGTGGGAGTTCAACAATGGCAGAATAAAGTAGACTACGAATGGAGAAGTTTAACGGCAAGAATTATCAACACTGGAGGATGCAGATTGAGGACTATCTGTATCATAAGGATCTGTACTTACCATTGGGTGGGGTTGCATGCAAGCCCACAGATATGAAGGATGAAGAATGGAATGTTCTTGATTGGAAGGCTCTAGGTTCCATAAGGTTGAGCCTTGCATCGTCTGTGATTTCCAGCTTATCACAGTGCAAGACAATGGAAGAGTTGATAAAGTCCTTGGCAAATTTATATGAAAAGCCCTCGGCTTCTAATAAGGTATATCTTATGAAGCAGCTTTTTACTTTGCAAATGCAGGAAGGTGGATCGGTACATACTCATCTCAGTGATTTCCATGGTTTGGTAAACCAATTAGCTTCAGTCAATATTGTTTTTGATGATGAGGTAAAGGCTCTCTTGATTTTATATTCTTTGCCTAAAAGTTGGGATGGTATGGTTATGGCAGTAAGTAATTCTGCATCTGCTTCTAAAATCTTAAAATTTGATGATGTTGTGAGTGTGATCTTGAATGAGGAAATACACAGGAGAAGTACAGGTGAATCATCAAGGAATGCTCTAAGTGAAAAAAGCAGGGAAAGGCAAAGGGAGAAGGTTGAGCAAGGGAAATCAAGGTCGGGAAGGAGATCCGAGTCCAAAGGTATTACCTACTAGTTTTGTGGAAAGAAAGGACATACAAAGGAGTGTTGGTTGAGAGATAAAGAGAATCAACATGCAGGTATGGAAGAAGCAAAGGATGCAAATATTGTGATGCAGGATGCTCTCATACTTTCTTCAGATAGTCAGGTAGGATCATGGATTTTAGATTCTGGTTCATCTTTTCATGCATCCCCAAATAGAGATTTGTTCTACGAGTATGAATAGGGAGAATTTGGAGTTCTTTATTTAGGGGATGATACGCCTTGTCAGATAGTTGGCAAAGGGAAAGTGTAGCTGAGATTGCAGATTGACAACACGTGGGTGTTGAATGAGGTCATGCATGTTCTAATTCTAAAGTAGAGTCTGATTTCTATAGGAAGGTTGGGAGATGAGGGATGCACAATAACCCTCACAGCAGATTCTTGGAAGGTTACCAAGGGAGCACTTGTTCTAGCAAGAGGTAAGAAAGTAGATACTCTTTATCTGTCTACTTGTATTACTGATTCCACTTCTAGTGTAGATTCGAAGATGTGGCCTAATAGGCTTGGTCACAAGAACAAGAAGGGAATGGAAGTTCTTGATTCAAAAGGTATGCGTTCAAATTTGGAAATCATAAATACAGTTCATTGCAGAAAGAGGAAATTTGATGCTTTTGACAGGAACAAAGAAGCCTTGGTATTTTTGGAGGAGATGAAGGACAAAGATCAGTCACAGGGGCTGAATAAGTCTGAGCAGGGTAGCATGGATAGAGGTTTGATCCAAGAAGAGCTCACAGATAAAAATTTCATCACTTACAGGAACACACAGACACCGATGTCGGTAGCTTGGCACCGACGTTAGTCATCCAGATATCAACATCGATCATGTGCAAACCAGCAGGGTCGGTAGGTCAGACAGGAGAAGTCTGACGTCGGTCATATGGATCAAATTCGGTAGGAGGGACACCGGCGTCGGCCAGGGAAATGACGTCGGTAGTCAGGATCAGTGCAGGGAACCGACATCGGTCGGAAGCAGACTGGGAGATGGCCTAGATCGGTCACTGGAACAGATGTTGGGTGGATCTATAAGTCTCAAACACCCATGTGGAGGTTAGGAAAGGTATGTGAACCTCATATTCATTGTTCACCTTCTTTATATTGCTTATTGATAGTCATAAACTAGGAAGATGGAAGAAGCAATGCAGGTAGAATCTAGAAACAGTGGGAGCTTGGCATGGATGAGGAGTGTGAGTCCTTAGAGAACCAAACAGGTATTTGTTGGTAGTGTTGTCAGCTGGAAGGAAGTACTAGATAGAGGGATAGATTCCCATTTTAGAGAAGAGAGTGGATGGACACACGAGATAGAAAGCTATGATATATGGTCTTGATTATGCTACAGAATAATGGAGGTTTGACCATTGTATTTTATCTTTACCAGGTTGGATAATATTAGCTACATTATCCTGTTACTGTATTGTGTTACTTGTTGCAGGGTTTCATATACAGGGAGTTTTCTGAGCTAAGGGTAGAGTTGGTTCAGAAGTATGTCATGAAGAATTTGGGAGCAGCAAAATTCTTGTGGCATAAGAGACAGGTATTGCATCACAAGTTTACGTGGTGGTTGGTCTTCAAGAGTGACATTGAAGAGGGATACAGAGCCTAAGGAACAAAATAGATGGTGTACAGGTACAGGTACAAGTTTTAGCTATTTATCTCCAAGTGAGAGATTGTTGTGGTGTGGAGCTAAAAGCTTCAACTGTTTACAGACACTAGAAGGAAGGATGCTAAAGAACCAGAGCCACCAGCGTCAGCAGTATGACCGACGTCGGTCAAGTGCAGTGGAGAAGGAGACCGGCGATGGCAGGAAGTCAGCTGACATCGGCATCACCAGACCAGCAGGGACCGGTGTCGGTCGCCTATGTATTTTCGAAACTGTTGTTGATGAACAGTCAGTTAGTTGAACCGAGTGTTTGCATGCTAAGGGGCTAATTTAAGTCGCGAGCTGTGTGTCTAATTTCAGTAGTTAGATTTATATTTTTTTAAGCATGGGATCTTATTTATAGACCCATAAGGCATGTATTGTATATTATTCTAAGGCAAGTAAAAGCATTGAAGCTAGCAAGGTCAAGGAGATCTACAAGTGTAAGGTTAAGGAGGTCAGCTGAAGCATTCAAGGAGGGATAACAACTCAGGATTTAGAGTTGTTGTGTTGAGCAAGAGAGAGAGAGGGAAGAAGGTCTTGAGGTGTGGCAAGCCTTTAAGGTGGAGGAAGAAGTGGCATCTTCCTTATTGTATTTTCTTCTAGTAGTATTTAATACAAGAGTGTGTATTGTCTCTCAAATTCTTTGCTATCTCAAGTTTCTAGCTACTTTATCATTCTGGTATAATTCCATGTTTAATTGCATATAAGGAAGTAATCAATTGTGCTCTAATTGGTAGAGCTACATATCCCCTGATAGAAATAGGGGAACACACCACCCCAATAGAAATAATAGGGGCACATAACACCCCAACAATATAAATATGGGCCCATTCCACTCCAATAGAATTATGTTCCACCCACAAATGCACCAAACATACAAGAGTATAACTCTATTAAAGAGATTTTGACATGATTGGAGACAAATAATAGAGTTAACAAGTATAAATTCGATGAGATATGTCCATATCCATTTTATTTATCTATTCTCCAAGTCCACTTTCCATCTCATTTTGAGGTGCCTAAATTTGATAAATATAAAGGAAAGGGTGACTCTCATGAACACATTCAAGCATTTTTCATGTTATACCAAGAGGTTGCTTATATTAACATTTACTTTCTTCATTTGTTTCCATGAATTTTATCAGGACAAGATATAGATTGGCTACTTAAGTTATCTAAGGGATTGGTTGTATATTAGAATGACTTATCTAAAAAAATTGTCAACTGTTTCTTGTACAACATTGATCATGAACTGACTATTATTGACTTGTGAAAATCCAAATAGTGTGATGGAGAAAGCTTTAATACATATCTATAGAGATGGATAGAATTAGTAGATTGATTTCAACATAATTTTTTAGACAAATAGTTCATAGACAGATTTGCATAAAACTTACATCTTGAGGTCACGCATAATCTATGACTTCCTTGTGCTAGCTCATTTGAGGAAATTTTTGAAAAAGGGGTGTAGATTGAGAAGGACATTATTGCCAAGGGCCTTGTCAATATTTTCACACAAGGTCAAAGATCAAATCCAACCCAATATTCTAGTCCAATAGTTGTGCAAGAGAAGCCTAAGGGTTTAAAAAAGAACAAGAATGTAGTAGGGAATAGAGTGACTATAACAAGACATGTATAAATTTTATATGCCCCACCGACCCCAAATGTAAAATTATCTCCCCCTAATCCACAACCCAATTTATAAATATGCCCTCCATAGAGGACATTCCACAATCAATAAAAAGCCTTTAGTAAATTGGTAGAAACTATTGAGATAGTTTATCAAAACTCATAGTAGCTAACTTGATTATATGGATGGAACCAAGGCCATTTACTCAAGATAAACCAAAACTAGATATGTATAAAGAGAATGATTGGTATAATTTCCATAATGTTTTTGGATAGGATCATTATCATTGCATCTAATTACAACACCTAATTAAAGATCTGATTGAGATTAGTGATGTTGAGATCAAACTGGCCCCATAAGGCACTAATTAGGATATGGAAATATACTAAGATACATTTCCTCAACATAATTGACCACTACCAAGGAACAATCAACAAAACCAAGGATAGAATTAAAGGTAGAATCTGAACTAGAATCAGGGTCAAAATCATAATTAACATGATCATAATCAGGATTATAATACCCATGCTAACAACTTGGGTTACAATAGCATGTATTATGACTATAATAACACCATGGGATGCATCTCCACATACCACATTTCCATTGTTACTATCAAATCCCATGAACCATCTCATGCTCCTCATAGTACATGACCAAATATTATAGGGCCAACACCCTCTCCCTCTTATAATACCACATTAAGTTCACATAATTCTATTGTGACTCCATTTACATGGGTTAATATTTCTAGACAACACCCTTATTCTAATTACAATGGCTCCTCATTGACTCAAAATTGAAGTAATGTAGCTAGACATCTTTAAGTTACCCTCTAAGGCCATTCACCTTTATCTTTTTATTATAATGACTCCTTGCCACCTCTAGGTTGTGCAGTCATAACTAGATGCTCATGAGTTACTCTCTAGGTCCCATTGCCAACTTATTCCAAAAAAACTAATGTGAACATTGTGCCTTTAGATATAAAACCTAATACTATGCTATCCAGGGATAAGCTGATGCATCCTACTATTGAAAAACCTTAATGTCTATCAGACCAACTGACCAAAACCCTGACATAGATTTTCATTCTGGATCTCTTGCGTACATCTAAAGTCTATAGAACTATTTTGAATAGAGTTTTACAAGAATTAACTATTCCCAAAGATATAAATCCTAAATATTTACAAACACTAGTTGGACACTTATCTTCATTTTTTCATCTCACATTTGATCAAAAAGACATGTCCATGCTAGGCCTGAACCATAATAGCCCACTGTATATTGAGGTAATAATTGAAAACCATAAGATCAAGTGGGTTATTATAGACAATGGTTTAGGGTTAAACATAATATCCCTCAAATAAGTGCAAATATTGGGTAATACTATGAAGGACATCTAGCTAGAGATTATCACCATAAAGGCTTACAATAATGCCAAAAGGGAGTCTTCTAGTACCATTCATTTGTTGATCATTGTTGGGTTTATTTCCCACCACACATTACTTCATATTATGTATATTAAGTTACCTTATATAATAATTCTTGGTCATATTTGGGTTCATGAAGTAGAGGCCCTTCCATCCACCTTACATTAGTGCCTTAAGTTCCCCAATGATGGGATTGGGGTTATTATTCTCACCGATTAGTAGCCTTATCAGTATTGTAAACATACAGAGGTTAGGTTCCAAAATTGTAACTATTGTTTAGGTTATAAATTCATTGCAAAGAATAATAAGGAGTTAGTTTCACATCCCCCTCCATCTAATTATATCAACCCTAGTGACCTTGCATCCACTTTACCTAATCCATTTCCCATAACTCTTGTAAAAAAATTGTGATTGAAGACATGGGCATTTCCACATATCATCTTAAGGACACTTTCCATGTTACAAAGTTGTCAAATTCTCCTATAACATTTGGTAAGATAAAAACTTCCAAGATCCCCAATGAACCCACCTTGACTTGGTAATAGAAGAAACATCATCAAAAATCACCTATGGTATTTGTACCTGCTACTTCACCAAAACAAGATTGAAAAGATTTCACAGGAGACTAGTTATATTCTAATGGCATTAATGATTACTTTCAAAATCCAAAATATCCTATCCCTAATTAGATTATGGATCATCTTGATTATATAGGAAGTGGCCTTGGTCCATGAGCACAAGGAATCTTGAAACCCTTATTAGCTGGAGTACCTAATTTAAATCATGGTCTTAGATTTATACTTCCTAAAGGTGACCTCATGAATTTAGATAGTGATTCTTTCAAATTAACTAGAAGCAAGACTCTTGGTAGTGATGTAACATCCCATTATAGACTTTTCAACTAGCTTGGTGACTTGGATTTATTTGATCAAAATGCCATTATAACCATAACACCTATTTGTCCTATTAGAGCTTCCCTTACTGAAGCAAGATTACCATTTGAGTTTCTCATCCAAAAGTAGATCCCCATTCTATTAGAGCTTCCCTTATTGAAGTAGAACCTCATTGTTCCATATTCCTTTATCATCCCAAACACATTGATTCGGACTAGAAAAAATTTGTCATATGTCTTGATGAGTTTTTGAATGAATAATCAATTGTAGAATAAATGGGCCTAAGAGATGGATTGCCCATTAGTGATCACAAACAAGGCTTTGATTTTTCATTGGATCCTTCTACCTACTTTAGAGAGTAGGCAAACTTTCTTGGTCACAATAAAGATAAAACATTGAGATATTTGGGTGAAAACCTCTTTGAGGTACTCATTGATCAAGTAAAAAGTAAAGAAAAAGACAATCCCTTGAGTGGAAACCTATTTTAGTTACACTCTATCAGGAAAGTTTGTTCATCCCCTCAGGACATAAAAGGTCCATCAAGTCCTAGCTCTATAGCTAGTACAAGTATCTCTTAAGAATAAAATAAAATGTTTGAGCATCTCACTCTTGAGTTTCTAGATATTTTTGCTAATTGGCCATTACTTGAGATGGTAGATTCAGATTCATCACACTATCTAGAGCTTTGGGAGGAAAAAAAAGAATATGTAGCAAAATAAGATGATCATGTTCACACCTTGCTTACTATTATTAAAGATGTATCCACACTTCTTGTAGAAAACATAGTTGAAGTGAACCTAGGAACATACGATGATACCAAATTTTTTTATCTTAGATATTCCCTTACTAAAGCAAAACATGAACATATTATATCCATTTTGATGGATTTTAGAGATATTTTTACATGGGCATATTCAGACATTTCTGAATTACACCCATACTTGGTAGTGCATCAAATTTTTATTCATCCATATGCTAAACTATTTAATCAAAAATTAAGAAAGATACATCCACATATCACCCTCTTTGTAAAAGTTGAATTAGAGAAGTTATTAAGAGCAAGATTCATCATACCACTAGACAAATCTAAATGGATATCTAGCATAGTTCTAGTTAATAAGAAGCCATAAAGCGTACATCTTTGTACATATTTTAGAGACATAAACAAATCATGCCCTAAAGATGATTTTCCTCTACCCAACATTGACATGATTATCGATTCTACTACTGGCTATGAGATGTTATCCCTCATCAAAATGGATTTTTTGGATATAATCAGATCAAGATAGCCCAATAATATCAACATAATACTATGTTCACCACTCCATGGGGAACATTTTGTTATCAAGTCATGCCATGTGGCTTTAAGAATGCTAGAGCCATATATCATCATGACATGACTTTCATCTTCCATGACATGATGTATGATATTATCAAGGACTATGTTTGTGACATATTATCAAAATCAATAACATGTGTTGAACATCTCAATATTCTACAAAGAATATTTGAGAGGCTTCATGAATATAAAGTCCACTTAAATCCTAAGAAGTGTGTCAATCAAGTCATTTTATGGAAATTGGTAGGTTTTATTGTATTAAAAAGAGGGTTCAAAGTTGACCCTATTAAGGTTAAGGACATTGTTGAATTCTCTCCACCTTAATATCTTAAACAACTACAAAATCTACAATGAAATATCTAATCAATCCATAGGTTCATTTCTCAACTAGTAGATAAGTGCCACCCATTTACCCATATCTTAAAGAAAGGGGTAAAATTTCAATGGGATGAAGATTATATATTAGAATTTATGAATCTTAAGACATAATTCATCAGTTTTGAGACCACTAACACCTAGACAACCACTACTTCTGTACATATCAACAATTGAGCATGCACTAAGGGTACTGTTGGCCTAATATGATGATCAAGGTAAAGAACATGCAATTTATTATTTAATATACACATTGGTGACTTATAAACACAATTATATACCTATTGATAAGGAATGTTTAGCTATGGTGTTTGATTCCCAAAAGCTATGATGTTATATTCTAAACAATAAAACCATTATCATCATTAAGGTGGACCCTCTCAATTTTTTATTATCCAAAACCACTCTCATATGACATATGGATAAATGGGTTATGCTCCTAAGTGAATTTGATGTTGAGTATCATAATCAAGAAGCTATCAAGGGGTAGGTTATTTCTGATCAACTTGTATAAGACCCTACTATAAACACTCAACCACTTAGATTCAACTTTCTAGATGATTCTATCATGGTAGTGGGAGAAGTACAGTGAGAGCCTAAGAAATGAAAACTCTGTTTTGATGGTTCATTCACTTATCATAGATCCCAAGCTAGCATATTGTTTATTACACCATAAGGGGATTTGATTCCCAAAGAATTTCACACTAATTTTCATTGTACAAACAATAAGACTGAGTATAAGGCACTTATTATAGGATTGCATATTGATATTCAGTGGGATATTCAACACTTAATTATTTATGATGACTCCCAATTGATCATCAATTAGAACACTGATAAATATCAAAATAGAGATGACAAGATTTATCCTTATAATAAAATCATAGATAATCTCAAGGTTCATTTTAAATCTCTATAGTTTGAGAAAGTACCAAGGGCTAGTAACAAATCTATTGATGCAATGGAAATAATTATGTCAATGATATATATTTATGATAGTGTTAAAGAGTATAAATTTTCTATTGAAAATATTCTATAGCCTACACATATTATTCCAGATTTAGAAAGGGTATGTGCCATTGTTGGTCCCAATAACCTACCTAAACTACTTTGGTATCAAGCCTATTATAATTACTTCCATGATCACATTTTTCACCTAACCTATCTAGTAACCAAAATAAACTATCACCACCATATAGCCTATTGTATCCTCCTTGGAAGCACACTTTATTGTAAAGGTTATGATGGAATGCTACTTCATTTTTAATCTTTGTGAGAATCCAAGCTACCACTGAAGGAAGTTCATGAAGGAATGTGTGAGGACCACACCAATGGTGTAATATTTACTAAAAATATCCTCAAAACAAGCCATTATTGGCCAAAGATGGAGATAGATGATTGTAATTATGTGAATAGGTGTGTTCCTTGTTAACAACATGGAAATTTGATACACACACCTTCTTTACCACTATAGCCAATCACAACACCATGGTCATTCTCTACTTGGGGCCTCGATCTCATTAGGAAAATAACCCTAACATATTAAAATGGCCATAAACACATTTTGAATGTTATCAATTACTTTAATAAGTTGATTATGGCCATTCCTTTTACTTATGTCAGTAAGAAATAAATAGCCAAATTTATTCATTACCATATCATTTGTCGTTATGGCATTCCAGCTTATATTATATCTGATAATGGTAGATCCTTTGTAAATAGAGATGTAAAAGACCTTTGTGAAAAATTCAAAATCAAACACAATAAATACACACAATATAACCCACAAGGTGATAGATAATCCAAGGCATCAAACAAGACCATTATAGCCATTTTAAAGAAGATTGTTAATGGTGTTGGCTATTATTAGCACTTGTAAATATTTCCTACCCTTTGGGCCTATCAAAATAGTCATTGAACCCCTAAAAGATCCACTCAATACTCTTTTGTCTATGGAATATAAGTTATTATCTTGATCGAGATCGAGTTACCTTCATTGGAGTGTTTTTGGAGCATATTAAAGATGATGAAGAATATAGAGTCTCAAGGTTTCAATATTTAGAACTTTTTGATGGTAAGCATTTGGTTGCCTTAGAAAAATTTCAAGCCTATTATAACATATTGTGGAGAAGATATAACAATCAAATTCTCCCTCAAGAGTTTGATATTGGTGATTTGGTCTTGAAGGAGAACCAAAAGAACATAAATGTTGAATGCAAGAAAAAAGGTAAGTTCTAACCTAATTGGCTAGGACCATATGTTATCATGGTGAATTATGGATCAAGCATATAAAATGGCTAAACCAAATGGTTAATTACTTCTAGAGCCTATTAACATTATACACTTTAACCAATTTTACATTTGAACATCTTTAAACCATTATCTACAAGACCCCTTACTTGGAGGCAACTTGTGTTGAAGTATTTTATCCTAGATCATCCTCTCATGGACCATATTCTTTTGACATGCCTTATTACTTTCATGACTTTAGAAAATGAAGGATTTTAGACTATTAACACTTTGAACACATTTTATCCCATTCTATACCGTTCTCTTTGAGAACCACATTCTTTGTTATGTCTTCGGCTTGTTGTAATCTAAACACTTTTATCCCTTGACCAATTATGATCTTGATTATGAATCATTGGAATTATGATCATATTCGATGCCACTTATACTAATAAAATTAGCATGGATAGTATTTTCATCTTCTTTTATAGACCATTGAACATGAATTCATCTTTAGCTTAGGAGTTTTTTACTAGATGGTTCTACATAAATATCTTATATTACACACTATTTTATTACTTTGTTGTTGCTTGGTAGGCTTTGTTGCCTTATCGGGATCCTTACTCTCACTAATTTGTGAGCATGGCCATTACAACCAGCTTTAGCTATTATTAGAGCTCCTAGTTAGTTTCCTGTTCCATGGTTTATATTTGTGAAGGTTGTTACAACTAGCTTAGATTTTTATTGGAACTTTTATTCTTGAATGAGCATCTCCTTAACTAGTGGTTCCCCCTTTGTAAATATTTTATCCAAAAAACACCAAAAACATTATAAAATGATCCACCAAAGAAAAATAATTTTCTTATCATTTTTTAGATTCTGATCGTCATGCTCTTGCCATTTTACAAGTAATTATCTCATGCACTTGTCATTTTTTAAGACCATTCTAATTTATATGGTATCACCATTTTGTGAGCCCATCTTCCCCTTTTTTCTATAACATTAATCACATTTTTCTAGTCATCATTTTTTCTTCTATCTCACTTCCTAGGAGAAATATATTTTTCCTAAAGTTCATGTTAGACCATGCATCCATGGAACTATGTAGGTAGCGTCTACTTGTTTTTTATATCTAGAGTCAGCTCGACTACCCCCTTCCTTTTCTTCTCTTTCCTCTTCTCTTATGTGTTGTTTCCCTATTGATAGAAAGTAACTTTGTATCCTTCTTATTATGATATTATAGAAATTAATGCCTTTACTACACGTGCTTGAACAATTATGTTTAAACCATACTAATTTGGTGTTTGTTTGTGTGTATTTATTTGATTTTTATTATTGTTTTGTTTTATTTTCATATCTCCTCATTTTGTTTCTTTACTTTGGTTGTTTCTTCTTGGTCTTTTGTTTTCCTATTTGGTATTACTTCTTTATTTTCTTTTTTCCAAGAATATTTTAATGGTCCACATGGATATTTATTATTCATATCTTGATTTCATGTTATTAAGTTCTTACTTTATTTTTAAACATTTTTGTTCCTACTTAAGACTTGATTGTTTATATCTTAATTTTAAGTTGGGTTCATTTATGTTTCAATTTTTCTTTGTATTTGTTTTTTTATTTAACTGTAAATAGTTATAACTCTTGTTTTAGTCATTTTTTACCATTATCCTTAGTTATAGGTATTCACATTTTAACCAGACCCACACAATTGAAATGTCATGTCCTCATAAGATCCTCATATTTATGAGGTCTAATTTATTTTGCTATAGAAAGCACTTTGTGATTTGAGTTCAAGTCTAAATTTCAATATAGCTCTGATGAACATCTCTCAAGATCATCATGCATAAACTAGGCTCAATAGGATTAACACTTGACTCTACACTTAGACATGCATCTCTTAGCATACATCATGAGTCTAATCAAACAATTGGTCATTTTTTATCATTACTAATACCGTTATCTCCCACTTCTAGGTGAAATACATTAGCTTGAGGTCTATCTAGACTATGTAGGTAGCACTTGGATACATGATGTATCTCAAGTCAGCTCAACCATCTTTTCTCTTTTCATCTCTTTCATCACTTTATGCATCTTCATATGCCTAGTTTTTTATAGATTTTTCAAATCCATTACACCGTCACACCTATGTTTGTTCTTATTTATCTTTAATCTATGCATTAGGTTATATCCTTGAGATATTTCTTGCTAATTTTCCCATATAGAAACACAACATTTTAACTTATCATAGAATTAAATCAGCCCTATAAAGGCAAACCACTATTTATCAGTGATCAAAATCAGCTCTACTAGGGAAAAATTGATTATCACATGATCATATTTTCTCTAATGGAGTGAATTATTATTTATTCTATCTTTGGAGACCATATTCCCATTTTATTCTAATTCAAATATCTTTTTAATTTTATCGATGATGGAAATGTTTTAGTGTGCAAATTATCTTGAAATTCATCAATTCTGAAGTGTGCAACTTTCACCCTAGCTTTGGGTGTGTTCAAAGTGTGTCACTTCTATTTTTGGATTGTAAATCTCCCATTCCCCCCATACTTATCTTCCATTTTATTCTAATTATATTTTGATCATTGATGGAATCAATGCATGCAATCATTAGCTTGTCTAGATTTAATCTATTTCATGGGTTAATCTCACTTTTTCTCTCTTTTCAAGAGTCCATACTTCTCTCTCATCTTAGTTTGTCCTCTCAAGGGGGCATCATGGGTCATTTCTAATTTATTCTTGACAATTCTTTTATTTGAAAAGATGTTGCTTCAACTGAATGTCTCACTACAGCTTCTCAAATAGGGGGAAAATGTAGACATTTAATTCCTAACACCATTTGTGTTGAAATTGTCAATCTTACTTGAATTACACTCAAATGCACAATTTAGGCTAGAATCACTAAAAATGTGCTAAATGGTGTGAGCATGTCATATACAAGTGTTGATTTAGGCCACTATATCCTTAAATGGGGAAATGCATTTTATGTGATTCCTAACTTTTCTTAAATAATTTCAAGTCAAAATGATGATTTCACATTTTAGTGCTCTAAATCACTCTTTCCTTCTAATTCATTAGTACATGTCATGTACCTATGTTATTTTATGTTGATACCATCCTAAATGGGATCACAGTCCATACACATCTAACATTTCCTTCCAATTCCTCTTGAGTCAAATTATGACCTAGTAATATGACTTTCTAACCATTTTGATTAATTTTGCATCAATTTCCAAATAATTTCACCAAAATTTATTAATCTTACTTAGGTAAATTAAACCAAATTATAAGTTTAAGGGTAAGTGCACATATTTGGGGGGAAATTTCATGGACATTTTATGTAATGTGATCACATTAATAAATAATTTGATCATGTTATTTAAATTACATCTTGATAATTACCAAGCCATAACACAATCATTTTAGCATATAATGTGATCATGTTAATGTATAACATGATCAACTTAATATATAACATGATCACCTTAATGTATAACATGATCACATTAATGTATAATGTAGTCACATAATAGATAACATGATTACATTATTGTAAAACAAAAATGTGATCGCATTACTATTATTTTTCACATTTAAACAAATGGAAAGAATATTGGTTAATAGGTAGCATGATCATTTTTTTGTTATTTTGCACATAGAATCATGTGGGAGGTACACATTAAGGAAACTTTTGCTAGAAACTTATATTTACTACTCTAAATGTTAAGTATAATAAAATAAATGTAAAAATATAAATGTAAACTTATAATTTAAATTTATTTTAGTAAATATAATAAATTTGGGTCACACAACATCTAATAGAGTTTATCTCACAACTACACACCTTACGATGTATAAAATCATTTTTCAAAATCCAATCAAGTTAATACGTAGGCATTTTTAGGGTCTAAGCATTAAACTTAAGGATTTTAGGATAATTTTTTCAATTAATGTCCATTTTTGGTAAACATATAGTAATTTTATAGGTTGTAGTGCATTCTAAATTAATTCTTAGCATTTATAAGAGTCTTAAGTTTGTTAAAATTGAAGTTTTCAAAACACTCACTTTTAAATTAATGCAAAGTGGTGTGATTAATGTAGCATAGGTCACACTAATGACTTGTACATATCAAATGAACACTTTGTCTTAATTTCACTTATTCGTCATCCCTTCCTCATCCCTAATCACTTAATCATGCCTCATCACCCCTAATCACTCTCTCATCATTCTTCATTATCCCTAATCACTCCCTCATTAAACTTCACTATGCCTATTTATCTCTAATCACTTCCTCATCATCCCTTATTAATGCTTCATTAACCCTCATATCCCTCATCTTCCCTAATCACTCATTCCTCATCCATCATTGTCCCTCATTAACCTTCACCATCCCTCATCATATTTAATCACTCCCTCATCATCTTTAATCACTCCCTCATTGGATCTCACCATCCCTTATCATCCCTAATCACTCCCTCTTCATCTTTCCTCATTGCTCATTGGCTTTCACCATCCATAATCATTGCTTCATCATTCCTAATCACTCCTTTATTGGTTCTCACCATCCTTAATCATTGCTTCATCATCCCTAATCACTCCCTCATCATCCCTTATCATCCTCAATCATTCCCTTATTAAATCTCACCATTCCTCATCATTTATAATCTCTTCCTCATTATCACTAATCACTCCCTGATTGACCTTCACCATCCCTCATTATCCCTAATCACTACTTTATCATGCCTCATCAACTCTAATCACTCATTTCTCATCCTGCATCACCTCTAATAACTCTCTCATTAATAATCACCATACATCATAATCCCTAATCACTCCCTCATCCTCCTTAATCATTCCCTCATCCTCCTTAATCATTCCCTCATTAACCCTCACTATCCCTTATCACCCATATTAACTCCCTCATAATCTTTAATCAGTTCCCCCTCATCCCTCCTCATCCTTAATCACTCCATCTAATACCTTGATGGTGTTATTTTTTGGGGGTTTAACAATGTTAGGATTTACAAGTGGAGAGTTGAGTTCTCACATAAAATATTACACATAATGATCAAAATATGTGGACGCAAATTTGAAACTTAAATATTTAACACCTATGATAAAATCTGGGCCTATTAGAAATGATGTAATTCAAAATTGAAAATCTACCAAAAAATAGAAGAAAGTAAAAACACCATAACACCAAAAATGGGTAGTAAATAAATGAGGATCACCATGATATGTGATTTCCTAAAACGAATCAATTTCTTTCCATATGAGGACATTTTATGATCCAAATAATTACATTTAAGGCCTTATATTTATATGTCTATTGATTGAGTCATCATACTAGAGAGTGGAAAATAATTTTCAAATGATTAGAATAAGTAGTCCAAGATTATAAAGTGTTTCTTAATTCATAAATTCAATATTCAATCCATTAAAGAGTGTCACACTATGAGCTTTCTACTTGTACATCTTGAAAAGTGGGTACAAGTTATCTATAACTATAAAAAGTTAAGTAGATATTATATTATGAACCCAATGATATGGTTGGTACTAAAAACATCTTTATTTCCCCAAATAATAAATTATATGAATTAAAAATATTATTTCATTAATAAATGTAGATCAATCGTGAGCCAATATGCTTCATCATTTCCCATGGAAGTCAAGATAATTTAATTTCTCCTAAATAATATTTTCAAAAATTGAACTTAAAATCTATACATCATACATAACCGTACGCTAGTGTATGGTCTAGTGTACACCTTGAGCAATGGATCACCTAGTAGTGTCACTAGGTGTACAAAATCAAACTTTTTAAAAATGCAATCCTTTGTGACATCTCACCATTAAAGGCATGTGATGTTTTACAAGTGGTCAACCATATATTTACCATTATGCCTTTTATGTTAACTCATGTAATGAGTTCATTCATTTCAAGATGTTGAAAGACATCCTATGGCCCTTTACCCATGTCAATTTTTAATCTACCTTGATGACATTTTAATCTTTAGAAAACATAGGATGAACATATACACCATTATAAAATAATGTTTCACATTTTTTAGAAACATATTTTTATGATAACATGAATAAATGTTCATTTTTCATGTAAGAGATACAATATTTGGGACATAATACACACACAAGGAGTGTATATGTGAACCTGGTCAAGATTCAAGTCATAAAAGAATGGTAAACACTAAATAACTTTGAATTTTATTCAAATATTCTTAGAATTAGAAACTTATACAATATATTTGTGTTTAATTTATCTTATAAACCAAACTACCAAAGGTAGAACTGAATAAAGTTTCATCTAATCAGTTGCACAATAAAGATAATTTGATGAACTAAAATTTAGGGTTTATTTTGTGTTATTACTTATGTTAATTGACTATAAATTTGTAATATCATCCATTTAATTCAGTAATAAAATTGACTATCACAAATGGGTATTGACAACACACATCCTAGAAAAGAGTTAATTTCTATTATAATAGATTAAATAATATATGATTGGAATCAAAGATATATTTAGAGTAAATAATTACATTAGATGATGAGGGAGAGATTATGGATGGTGAGGGATGATGAAGATAAATGATGGAGTAATGAGGGATGGTGAGGGTCAATGAGGGAGTGATTAGTGATGATGATGGATGAATAAATATTGATTAGGGATTATTAATTATGAGGAGGGAGTGATTATGGATGATGAGGGATGGTGATACTCAATTAAGGAGTGATTAGGGATGATAAGCTTGAGTGATTATAGATGATGAGAGACAATAAAGGTTAATGATGGAATTATTAGGGATGAGGAGGATGAAGAGGGAGTGAATATGGATGAGGAAGAGATTAGGGATGATGAGTGATGAGGAAAGAGTGATTAGGGATGATTAAGGATATGGATTGAGTTATTAGGGATGATGAAGGATAGGGATTGAGTGATTAGGGATGATGAGGGATAGTGATGGTTAATGAAAGCGTGATTATGGATAATAAGGGAGTGATTAGAGATGACTAGGGATAGTGAGGGTTAATGAAGGAGTGATTATGGATAATGATGAATGATGAGAGAGTGATTAGTGGTCATGAAGGATGAGTAAGAAATGATCAAATATGAGGGATGGATGATGAATAAGTGAAATTAATACAAAATGGTCAGTTGATGTGTGTAAGTCATCAATATGACCTACACTAGCTCAATCACACCACTTTCGATTAACTTCAAAGTGAGTAGTTTTAAAAATTCAATTTTAAAAAACCTAGGACTCCTAAAAATTTCAAGAATGAATTGCAAAATTTATGTACTAAAATCCCTAAGTTTAATACCTAGACCCTAAAAATGTCTAAGTGCTAACTAGATTGGATTTTAAAAAAACTATTTTCTATGTTGTAAGGCATTCATAAATGAGACCAAATATATTAGATGTTGAGTGAACCTAATTTATTATGTATGATGAGGGACAAGGAGAGATGAGGAGGGAGTGATTAGGAATGATGAGGGCTAGTGAGGGTTAATGAGGGAATCATTAAGGATGATGAAAGGGTGATTAGAGATGACTATAGATAGTGAAGTTTAATGAGGGAGTGATTATGGAAAATGAATAATGATGAGGGAGTTATTAAGGGTGATTAATCATGAATAAAAAGTGATTAAGGATGAGGGAGGGATGATGAACAAGTGAAATTAACACAAAGTGGTCATTTGATGTGTGAAGGTCATAAATGTGACCTATACTACCCCATTCACACCACTTTGCATTAATTTCAAAGTAAATGGTTTAAAAACTTCATTTTTGACAAACCTAAGACTTACAAATGTTAAGAATAAATTTGGAAGGCAAAAAAACCTAAAAAATGATTATATGTTTACCAAAACTAGACATTAATTACAAAATTTATGTACTGAAATCCCTAGGTTTAATGTTAGACCTTAAATATGTCTAAGTACTGACCTAATTAGATTTTGAAAAACTATTTTCCACACCATAAGGAATGAAATTGTCAGACCAAATCTATCAGATTCTAAGAGACCCTAATTTATTATATTTATTTTTATACTTGACATTAAGACTAGTAAATATAAGCTTCTAGCCAAAGTTGCCTTCATGTGTAACTCTCACATGTTTTAGGATGTTAAGAATATATAACACAATCACGTTATTAAGTAACATGATCATGTTATTAGCATGATCACATTATTAAGTAACATGATCACATTATTAACTCGATCATAGTATTTTAACTTGAATTAAATTCCCACACATTTTGGCTCAAGAATGGCTTAGATTCCTAAGCCAAAGGCTTGGACTATCAATCTACAACTGAGTTTTGAAAGGTATGAAAATAAATAACAAATTTCAACTTTGATTGCCAAATAAACTAGTAATTTCAACATGAAAATTTAAAAACTTTATACCGTAGCAATGATCACGCTCTCCTCTTTCCAAAAATATGATTTTTAAGATTTTTATACTAATTTAAGGTTTCAAACTATGTTTATTTCTAACTATGCCTTTTTTAGGCTACTATATGCCACAAACATACATGCCTATACATGTTCATGTGATTTGTCTTTCATTGCTCCAAGTGAAAAACAAATTATACGGTGACCAAGTAGGCATAATGATACATTAAAAAAAATGATTTTACTTATTTTTTGAGGTAGTTAGGTGTGTTTCATGGATGACTATATGTTTTTTTGTCAGTTTTTAGGATCTATTTACTTGAAAAATCATTAATAAACTATTTATTGAAAAAATACAAAAAAATATAAGTAACATGATAGAATATTTTATATAAATTTTAATAAAAGGGTTTCAAATAATATTAATAATTTATAAAAAATGGTTCACGTCACTATCATCTATCTACTATGTTTTCTAAGAAAATAAGAGTTGCTCTTCAAATTTTATATGTTTGACCTAGTTATACTTAATCATTTTAAAAAAAACTTTAGTGTTTTAGAAACTAGACTCAAAATTCTACATTTAATGTTTTACACCATCTTCAAATTTAGAGTATAGATATCTCAAATTATCTATAGAATTTCATATTTATAAATTTTCATAAAAATCATGTCCATGGGTAGGCCACTTTTTATCCCCCAACTCTGTGCATTTACCATTAAGTGAGAATTCCATAAATCAAATTGAATATTTGTTTATTGAAATTTAATTTTGAATATATGCATCACCTAATGAAATGATCAATGGGGTGGCATCCATAAGCCATAAATGCAACAAATATCAAGTTTATGGGCAGCCATGCCTAATTAATGCATCTTCCTCCCAAATATTTATGAGGATATTTATAGATTTATTATGAAATATTATATTAACTCATGTCCCCACATCTCAATATTGAGATGCATGGTCATGGTTGATCCTAACCCATTTGAAAATTTTATAAATATAAGGGCATAGAACATCATTTTAAAGCTTAAATTATGTAAACTTATAATGCAAGATTCTCTCCACAAGTATTTTGTGTACTTTGATAAACAATTTATTTGCAATAGGATAGCTTAATTTGATAGGCATTTAGTGATCTCATATCATGGTCCTAGACTATGCATGGTGATCCTTAAATGATGGAGGAGCTTGACATCTATTGTTTATAAAGACAAAAACACCAAATCAAGGTAAAAACATGCTTGGAGACACTTTTGGATGATGGGAATCTCATGGTAAGGTAACTAGTGTTTTAATTTCTTTTATTTGTTCTTTATTATCATTTACAAACCCCATTGAATAGGTTGTCCTAGATTTTTAGTTCTTATGTATTCTTTTGTGTTTTTCATGACTAATGTTTGAACTAATCCTCTTTCTAATCTAACATTACAATACTAATGTATGGATTAGTATCATTCATCAGTTGGATAATTCCCTTACCTCTCACCATCTTTGTTGGTATGATTTCAAGGTCAAACTCTTAAATTTTCGTCATTCATTTACTTCTTATTTCACCCAACTCATTCTATCCAAGTGTGAGATTTATAGTTAGATCTAAAAAATGGTGAATGTCTTGTTTTTTAGAACATAATGCCTAAATTTATTTACATATTTGATCAAGGAAAATATTTATTTGTCTATCAGAGTGTATTTCAACTTTGCATCTTTTATATTGATGCTCATGAAAGCAATGGGATATTCATTATCATCTACCTTTTATGTTAGCACAACAACTATAGTATGTTCTAAAGAAAATTAATAAATATAAAAATCCTTATTGAAGTTTAGACTAATCGAAACTAGAGTTTGAGAAATAGTGGTCTTGATGTCTTGAAAATATATCTTAGCCTCTATTCTTCACTATATATTAGCATTTTATTTTAGCATGTCATTTAATGGTTTGACAATATCTATAAATCCATAAATGATTTTTCACACAAATTTTATCTTACCAAATAAGGACATTGGTTTCTTCTTAATTTTAGGAGGTTTTAAATTGGAAATGGCTTGAGTCGATAGGGATCAATGAAAATCCCATATTTAGTGATGATATGGCCTAATAGTTTTCATTATCTAACTCTAAAGATAAACTTTTTTGGTTTAAGTGACACTCCATAACTTTTACATATGTCAAACACTTTTTGTAGATGATTTGCATAATCAGCTTTGCCTTTTGAATATAATTTCAATTCATCCATGTAGATGATAATTCATTTTCCATACAAATCATTGGAAAAGAAATTCCATGGATCTTTAAAAAGTAACTCCTATATTGATTAGGCCAAACTACATCCTTTTACATGAAAAAGTTCCCCACTTGTTGGTAAAGGCAATATTCATCCCATCTTCTACTTCCACTAGATCTTGATTTTAGCTTAATAATCCTTTCAATAAGCACATAATCTCAAACACACTTACCATTTTAATAAATTCCTCCAATGAAGGTATTGGTAGTTTTCTTTTTTTGATGATCTATTTATGTTCCTAAAGTCAATGCATATATTGATTTCTCTACTCTTCTTCCTAACTAGTACTATATTGGTTACCCAAGTCAAATATATAATTAGAAGCACAATCCTATCATCTAGTAGTTTTTATACCTCTATCTAAATAAGAGGTTCTAAAATTGGATTAACTAGCCTCTGTCTCTACCTGAAAGGCTTGTCTTCTAGATTCAATGGAATGGTATGAGTAATCACTCTGGGGTAAAATATATTTAGGTCCTCATATGTCCAGGTAATAATGTATTTCAACTCTATTATTAGATTCTTCAATTTTTGTTTCTCATTTTCAATGCAACTTAGTCTAATATTTATATATTGAGGGTGTTGATCATTGCCTATATTATCTTTGATGAAATCAGATTTAATTACTTTAGACTACTACTTTTGGTGTTGTGGATATACATCAAAATCTCATTCTAAGGAAATAATTCCCAAAGGGATGTTTTTTTAATTCATTTTTAGGAAACCATCCTCTTCTAGGTATTCAACATACATGGGATCCACATATTTCTCATCTATTATCTAGGATTTGCAGGTCCCAAAACTACTCATGAATTAGATAATCTATTGATCATCCTAAAATATCTAGAAATTAACCACATTGTTTTGAATACATGGGCAAAGAACTAACTTCACATAGAATCTCAGCATTTTGGATTCTTAGAATGGTGCTAGATTGGGAGATAAAGTTACTACTAAATCTACCCTCTAATTTTTTTCTCTTGGGATGGCTTTGATGTTTAATCCTTAAAGGACTCAATAAATTTCCATGCTTAATGTTTATACTTATTTAAGTAGGTGTGCTTACACTGATACTTCTTTTTGATCTGGTTAACAACTAGCTTAAAATCACTGAAGATCTATAGCTTCTTGACATTATGCTTTAGCATAAATTATAGATGAAGAATTAGAGACTCTATTGTTGGTGTAAGGAAATTATAACTTGTAGGTAACTAGGTAATACTTATCATCTATGTCTATCAATGTTATGACAATATCAAAACCTTATTTTAATCTAGCTCTGTCAAAATGAAGAGTCTATAGTTGAGAAGGACATTGAAATTCTTGTTCATGAAGCTCCTACTTAGTAGTGAAAGTGTATACTCCCACATGAAAAAATAAAAATTGAATTTTCTCATTATTTGTGTTGTACTTGGTAATTAAGTACTTCATCTTTTGTTCTCTATCCACCTAATTCCGATGGCTACTTCTTTCCTTTGGAAACCACATGGGTGAAAAGTTAGTGACCATGTATCCATTTAATGTCGTAGATCAATCCTAATTTAGAAATAAGCCAATAGATTTTAAAATGTTGATGAGTAGAATGTATATATATTTTTGTACACATAAATTTGATGCAAGTTGGATGTGCATGTTTGTTAATTATCCAACACATGGGACATAAGACTTTTCTAATTATAAGACCAACTTTTTTTACTTATCTAAGGTCAAACCCAATTTATTTCACATAGTTGTCATCATACATTAGTCGAGGTACTTAAGTCAACCAAAATATTGTGTAAGTTATTTCCAAACATTCAATCCATTAGAATAAATGATGGTACTTTGAGTTTATCTTTAAATACCATCATTTTTGCATGAATAGCTTAGAATTTATCTAATGTAGAGGATTTCCTAGTTAGGAATTTAAACAATAACTCCCTTTTTTTAGTGATCTGAGTCATTTTTTGTAGGGTGATATTGGCCTTGATCTTATTCATGTCCTTAATAATGTTTCACCAAACTCTAATTTGGGGTTATACATTTTGTAATGCCTCATTCTTACTGGGAGGAGGTAGATTATTATTTACCTAAGAATATAGAGGAGTAGTATAATTATTGTTCAGATGTGTCTAAGTAGTAATTGACTACATTCTCCTTAGATTTTAATTATTCCTCTAGAACTACTGGAATGAATGGATCTCATATGTATTATCCTATGGTTTAATCTCATCTTCTACTAGGAATGAGATATCATAGGTCTCAAATTTCATTGTTGTACTGGAATGTCCTAGATCAATGGAGAAAGATGGTTATATATAATTTCTAAAACCTTATTACATGTTTAACTCCTTATGAAAGATCTTGAAAGTAGTGTAGAAAGCTATCCAGTCTAACTCACCATGTTGTGTTGGGTTGTGAGCTTGGCACAAGTTAGGAAGGGTTGATTCTATGATATTTATTTCTAGTGCCATATTAAGTTGCTACTATTTTGGATTTTTTCTAAGCCTATTAAAAGGGCCATTGTACCTTTGAAATCTAAATATTTAGTTGCTATTGTCTCCCTTAGTGTTACCTATGCATTTATGAATGTTTAAAAACTCTTTGCTTAATTTTTAAATAATCATTTAAATTGATTCCAATTATTTTTTATGGAATCAAAATTAGTACCTTGTGTAGAAGTATTGACTAATATCAAGGATTGGTTCTAATTTTTCTAGTTAATTGAAAATTTATTTAGGAAGATAAGGTGTTGATTGGGTGGAGAATGGATTAAAGGCACATGAGAGTACCACTAGTTATAGTTTTTTGCCACAATATTCTAATCTACATTTGGGATTGAGATAAAGGATAGAAAAATAGGACCAAAATTAAGTTGGGTCAAATATTTCCTCTGGGTATTCAATTTTTTATCCATGTTGATAGCTTTAGCATAAGATAAGGTAGTGTATGAATATTGATATCTCTACATAGAAAAATAATAGTTATAGGGTCTAGGTAATTCTTTTATATTTTGAGGGCCAAAGTCTCAATAGGCTTGTGGGTAGTTTCAAACTAGGTATACATATTTTGGAACCTATAATTGATGGCCTAGATTGGATCATTTGGTTCCCTTCTAATGCTTATGAAGTGTTGATAAAAAATACTTATGCTAGTGACTTGGCTAAATTACAACCATAAGATTTTTTGACATTGATCCCAAAATGTAAGTGATCCTTTTGGGATATTAAAAATTAGTCATAGGTAGAATCTTTCAATGTGAATGGAAAAAAGTATGTATGCCACATCTATGGGTTACATTCAACATTCCTAGGGTGGCATTGAAGGCCTTTATGTGTTCTTCAACAATCCTATTATTTGAAGGAGAAAAGTAAGGAAGATAAATTTTAAGGTTTTATGGTAAATCATGCACAACCCCAACAATGTTGATAGAAGAACTTACTAGCCAAGTTGGATCCAAGGACATTGGGAATAGTGGAAGATAGGGTTGTTTATCTGGAGATAATAAATGGGCCTAAGGTATTTTCCTAATTCCCTTATTAGACCTAAATTTTCTATGGATTTAGAAAGGTGGGTATAGTGAGTTAGTGTCTAAGGTAGATCTTTTCAATCTTTTAAGTGTTTCCAATGTAAATTAAGTGATTTATTTCAACAAAATAGAGGTGAAGGATCAACCCTCCTAACTCCATAATAAAATATTGTTGATGTGGTTTTTATTCACACCCTATAAATATTATGAGTTAGACTCTAAGTTTTTAGGATATATGAATGAAATTGACTTCAAGGTACAAGTTATGGGGCATTAAATTTTGTAAACAACCTATTAGTGGAATAGTAATAAGCGAATCAATTTATTTACCACGGATGGGTTGGATATGAATGAATTTAAATATAATTAAAATATGTGGGTGGATAATTTTTCTAACCTAAGGTGGGAAATACTTCAAAATAAAACTCAAAAGGAGGGAAAGGTAAGGCAGAAAAGAGGGCTTGTGGAACACACCAAATGAAACTTTTATAGGCTAGCACTTGAACTAAGGGTTAAAGAATGAATCAAAGAACAAAATATATTATAGGCTACTATAAAAAATAAATAATCAAACATAGATAGGATTCAAATAGAACTAGAATAAAACAAACTTAAGCACATAAATTTAAAGGTTATCGCATTTATTAGATGTTAGGACATCTACAAAGGGGATTATGATTCATATGAAAAAAATATTTAGATCAGTAATAGCTCAATATGGATAACTATATATTAAATTAGATAACACATGCATAACCAAAAGACTAAAAAACTAAAATAACAAAAATTATTACATAATACATAAGTTTGGATAAGAATCAAGATTTACACATCGAGATCAATTGCAGTAATTTCCTATTAATTTTAATAGACAAAATTATCTTCCCTTTTGGATTGGGAGGATATAATTATATATAAGTTTATAATGGGGAAGGATTAATCTATCAATAAAATTATTAAAATACATGTCCAAAAATAGCATTATATAATGATGATTTCTTAAAATAGAATTCATCATCAAAAATACAATATATACATGCTAAATAAATTAGGAACTAATAATTCCATCTCAACTAGAACATGCAAATACATAGGTATGTTTAGAAGTTATTGATGCAACACTAAAAAAATAATAAAACTATAGCATAACCATTTTGAAATACAAAGTCAGTGGAACTAGAGTTGTAACTTGTGATACAACTGGAATGGGATTTAGAACTACAGTTACACTAGAACTAACTACCAATTTAATTATGGTAGTAGTTTTTTGAAGTGGCATGTAAGCAGGCCCAATTTGCATCTATAATAATGTGTATTTAGGAAGCTAAGTACTTTGAGGTGGATTAGATGTGACCCATAATATTGAATTTATTTACTTGGAAACTTTAATGTGTAGATATAATGAATTGATTACCTAGAATTCAATGTCTATGGTTTCAAAATCAAGAAAAATTATCTTGAACAATTGAGGAATATTGTCCATCAACTTCTTCTGTGTGTGCAATGTAGCTCTAACCTCAACATGTAGTGCCTCGGTTCTTATGAGTTTATATCTTGAAAAAGTCACTAGTTACATTATTTCATTATTGGTTCTATAAATAATTCTTTCAATCTCCATTCTAAAGTTGTCAAGTGTTGCTCTTAGGAGTTTTTCAAAAATGGATCTGGGCACTAGTTTCCCCTGTGGGTTGCCTACCTAACTATCTCTTAAATGTATCAAGATAGAGATTATTTCCCTTTCATGATTTATAAATTTTTGAACTAGATATCACATTTATTCATTCCATTCAAGTAAGTTATCCCTTTTGAAAGCAATGTAATTTGAAACCCATGTAACCCAATATGTTGTTATTAAATTTTAATTGGCATAAACCTTATTCCTATTTGCTTGGCTTATAAAACATAGCTTGCCATTATTTTCCTTTATTTTTTTAAGCAATTAATAATATCTCCCCATTTGGGTTGGGATATGGTCTTTACAGACCATATTAAACCAATAGTATCAAATAGTTTCCTAGCTATCCCTTATAGGTTATCCACAATTTATTTAGGAGATTGGATGGTGCTCTTCTCTTTTTACCTCTATATAGGTTGACCAAAACTTTTGAACATCTCTTTTATAACTCCTCTAGTAGTATCTAAAAAAGTTTAGGGGTCCTCTCTATATCTATCTAGGTCTAAAGGATTTATTTTTTAACTATTTTATCAAAGATAATATGTCCTATCTTTATTCTAGCTCAACATGTTGACCTTCAAAAACCACAAATTTTTATCTTAACCTTTATCAAGGTGTTAGTCTATCTATCAAAATTAATTTTACTATGGGTTACTTAGTAGTCACTAAATCACGTCTTCCTACTTCTTCCTATTACAACTATTGAATCCATGAAGGAATATTGAGTGTAACATTTTTCTCTATTTTTTATGCTTACCCTATTGGTTGTTCTTGTTCTATTGGAGTAGCTGGAGTAGATTGCACTGGAGGAAGCATATCCTTTTAGTAATATGTCTCCAATGCAAGAAAAAGAGGAATAAATTTTGTCCATCCAGTAACCTACCTTTGGATTGGTGTGTCAATTACATATTTGGCCTTATTTACTTATTTTTGAACTAAAATCATAAGAGAGTATACTTGAGGTACTTGGCCAATATCAATATCCAACTATGTATTCAACTTAGGAGGAGTGGACAGTGTAATAAACATTGAGTTGGACACTAATTTTTCAAAATGTACCCTTTTTCTTAGCTTAGGGGACTAAGGACTAGTTCCACTAAAGAATAAGTAGGTCACTAGGGTGGTAAATAGGTTTCGTAATAAATCAATTGCATAAGTTTATGCATCCTTAGTATTCATAATAGTGATGACAGGGCCCACAATAGTAAGATAGACTTTGGTAGTAGAAATTAGCATTATAGCTACCAGAGGCTAGTTTATTTAACCTAAATAATAAAAAGAATATACTAAAACAATTATAAGTGTACTATCTAAGGAAGTTGATAAATAATGAGGACTTTGGGGACTTACAACCTAGGGAGAGATAACTATGGCACTACTTTTTATTGTTGTCATTATAGTGGCATGTGTTAGAAAGTTTTGAGGTGTAGTTAGGGATGGGCCTTATGTTTTAATATGAAATTTTTATTATAACTCTCCTTCTGCATCTCATTCTATATTTAATAGAAAATTAATATCTATTAATTTACTATATCCATGGTTGACTTGTTAAGATTCTCCTAGTAATTATGTTCCTCTTGACTAGGTGCTTTCTTCAATCATCTATTTATCATATTCTTTCATTCGAGTAGTCTCATAAAATTATTATGTTTCTTATATGTCACTATTTGAGACACATTCTTCTTCATATCACCATATTTAATCCTCCTCCTCACCATCATAAATTGTAACAAGGTCTAGCCCTAGTTCACCCTTTCTAGTTTCTTCCCTCTCCTTGGGAACATCTACTTACTTATTATCCACTTCCAATTTTTGAGGCAAAATAAGAGGGGTATTGGGATTTCATGTATATGTCATTATTGGTTTGAGAGCAATAGAAGCTATCCCTATTGAAACTGGAATGCGAGATGAAGGGTTTGTAGTGGTACTAGATGGTGAGGGAGTGGGAGGAGTGGTGACCATTGGAGGAGTGATGGGTGGTGGATATATCAATCCAGTGGAATGAGACACTACTAATGGAGGTGTTTGTATCATGGTAGGTGGTAAGTATAAGAATAAACATGATCTTGAGATAATAAATAATAAAGAGTTACCTATTATTATATGGTTAATGGAAGAAGAGATAACACATAAAGTATACCAACTAATCCACTTTTACTTTTAGGTTCTTCCTTAAAGTACTAGGGAGAAGAAATAATAATTGTGTTTTTAGGGGAACCTGAAGGTGTTCCAACACTTTTTACAATGCAATATTCCCTAAATGGGCTAGCGTGTTCTTATATTTCTTCTTTTTCCTAATGAGGGGGGCTATGAATAGGTTTGGAAACCTATTCCTATTTCTTAATTCTCTTGCCATCCTCTTTAGTGATAGTAAGATCATATTAGATCATTTTCACCATAATCATGGACATGTTGACCTTTCACATCCTTATAAATACTCCAATATCATCTTAGGCATTCATAAACACTCTTTTATGATCATAGGTCTGATGTCTATAATTGATACTCACTTTTATTTCATATTTTTTGATGTGTAATCTAACATTTTTCTTAGGGTCTTAATGTCTTAAAGGTGCCATTTTAAACCCAAAGTGGGTCCTAATATTTCCAAAATATTGGAGTTATTCCCACATTATATACTATAACCTAATATTAATGAGAGGGGTTAGATAGATGATTTTTTTCTTATCCCTCCTCAGTTCAATATAAATGCTATTAGACAATTTAGCAACATAGTTGCTAGGGTTGTTAATAGGGTGAATGCACATTTGTAGTTATTATGACTTCCATGTAGGACATCATGTATAATTTAGCATCTAGTAAACTTTCTAGATTTATGATTTTTTAAATCAATTTAGGGCTAATAATCTCTCCTAAGGTAATGATTTTGTTATAAGTTAAAATCGTGTCTAATAAATAGACCCATACCTCATTGACATAAGTAATGGTTGAAAAACCATATATTCTAATTCACAAGACCATAACAATTTTAACCCTTAGTCTGAAGACAAAAATGGGGATAGCCAAAGGGTTCTAAATTATAATTTTACTTGGGTTGATATCCCATTCTTGTAATTTGTTGTTCATGTTGTTGTTAAGAAGCTATGAATTCACCATGTCCTACCTATATAACATATCTAAGAAAGGGAGTATATAATACCTTTCAAAAGCCTTTCCACTGATACATGTAATTAGTATTTTACCAAGTTTAAAGTGTAATATCTTCCCATTAACCTTATCATTCATAAATAAATCAAATAATAGGTCAATGTAGGGAATTACTCCTGGTTTGGTTGATGCATTATGAAGACCAACTGCTTTGATGGCCAATAGGTCATTCTTGTATCTACTAATGAAAATGAAAAGTTGATCCTCATCCTTATTTGGTTCAACTGAATTGATAAACTACCAAATGGTATATTAATGTTTGAACTCATGGTTTAGATACACCAAATAAAATACCATATCAATGTATTAAGTTAGTCCCATAATTGAGTATGTGGAGGGAACTAAGATGGGAGATGAAGAAGCCATTGAAATTCTTATCTAAAAATGATTTGATTTCTAAAAAACCTATAAGCTATTTGCAAAAATGGAGTTATGGATTCATAATTTGCACTCGAGCTCATAATTTGTAATACACTTAATAGCTATAAGGCAATATAATTATATTATAAATGATAATTTGAAATATATTTCTTTAGTTGTATTAGCTTTGAAAATTGAATGTATTAATTTGGTGATTCATGTGAATTAATTTCAGTAATAGTCTTCAGTATTTTATCTATTTATCCTTTGAATTTTAATTTTTTGGAGAATTGACATTATTTAGGTCCTTCTTATTGATTTTTAGTATTACCCTTTATTTGTGACAATTTATTTATCCTAAGTTTTCTTTGTGTGTAGAATTTTTATTTATATCAATTATAAATTCATATAAATCTAGATTCCATAAGGTGTCACTCACCTTTTTGTTTTCCTTTAATTTTTAGGGTTATTCTTCAAAAAAAATCCTTCCCCTCTTTGATACACACTTCCCTACACTCTCTAAGGGAGTAAGCCACAAGTGACACACACAAATGAGGCTTGTAAGGTAATCATGAGATTCCTTGTAGCTCTCATTCTTTTCTTATTTTATTCTTGATCTATAAAATATCCTTCCTCTCCTCATTTTATTACTAGAAAATTAAATCTCTCTCTCTTATTCTCTAATTCAAATTTATTATAAAATTTAAAATTGTGGAGATTTTTGGTGACAAGCCTTCTTATAAGATCACATAGATTTTTCTCTAATGTGTTTAGTTTACCACTTTAAAAATCTGTCTCAACATTATGGCTTGATATTTTTAAGGTGATGTTATTATTTTACATTCATTTACTCATTTATTTAAACATATAAATCGATCTTTGGTAACATTTATAATATGGTAACGCAGCCATGGTTTTGTTAATATTTGGATCTTTTCAACATGTGTAGATTTGAAGGTGAAAGATGAGCATTTTTTATTCAATATTTTTATTTTTTTACCATTTAAATTTATCTAAATAATTTTGATATTTTTGATCATAATTATTAGTTGAAAAATATTTTTTTGCCTCTTTCTAACCTTATCTTGCAAGCTATTCACAAAGAGTTTCTTGATTTTTTTAAAAAAATTAGAGTCATTTTTACCTAAAACTTCATCTACAAAATAGGCCATATATTTTTATTGACATTTAGGTTTTCTAAAAAAATTCTAAGTTTTGTTTGAATATCATGTATAAACATGTTTTTAAATTTTTTGAGAAACCTAAATCACAATTTTTAAAAAATAATTAAAACTGCCTTTACTAGTTTTCAAAAAATATGATTAAGAAGTTTTAGTTTTTTAAATTTAAGTGGTTTCCTTTTTTGTCTTTTTGTATTATATGATAAGTGAATGTTTCTTTCAATCAAAAAGGAATTTTTTAGATTTTAAATCATAATTTTTGGTTCCCTCTTTCCCACATGGTAAACATTTTTCAAATTGAAGAGTTTTTAATTTCCTTTTGGTTATGAATTAAAAATCATATAATTCAAGAGATGTATATTTTATTCAACAATTTTGTTTCCCTTCCATGAGGAATTCACTTATTTTATTATGTGCATTCAAAAAAATTCAATCTTTTTTTTTTGTTTAAAATTTTAAACAATCTAAAGCAAATATTTTATATATAAAAATCAAAAAGAAATTTATAGGTGAGATTTTTTTAGCATAATATCTCACTTTCCATTTATAAAGCCTTTGACTTAAAATTTGGAACTTATTTTTTTTTCCCAACAATTTTTTATGCAAGAAAAGTTTAAAAAAATAAGTTTATTTTTATTTAAGAAATCAAATATTTATTTCAAAATAAATTTGGTGTTTTGATGTAGATTTAAATACTTAATTTATCTAAGTTTTGTGATAAGCAAATCAATTTAACTCATAAATTTATTATTCACATTTTTTTTATCACGAGTCTTTTTCATCTTTGGAAATTTGGTTAAAATGAATATTTTTAAATATTATTTGGATCAATCAATATTTATATTAAGTGATTTTTTTTAATGATCATGTAATTGGTATATGTTACTCTCATGACTTTTACAATGACCATTTTATTTGGTTTTTTTTTAAAAAATTATGCAAACTATTAAACATGATGAAATCATTGATCTTAAAAAACAATTATAAGTTAAAAAGAGAATTTACATACTTTACAAACATCTTTTCTTGATGAAATGCACATAATACAATTTTATATTAACGTGTTAAATGCTAAATTTGAGTCTTTTACTAATGATAATATCTCTAATGATGATTGATCTCCTTGTGTTTCTAAACAAACTTTAAATTATATGAACACTTCTTCTATCAACTTCAGCTTAAAAATCATGCACAATATGAGTTATTCAGGTGGTGTGCTTGGTAAATGTAAAATAGGTATTCTTGAGTATATTTTACCTACTTCTAGTGCACATTATAAAGGTCTCATTTTTAATGATTTACCTACTTATAATGTAAATTCATAATCTTATTATCCTTCACATTGAAGTACTTATAATTCAATTTATTATGATTATAATGCTTGAAATTCTCATGATTTGGTTAAAAATACTAAACCTTGTTTGCATTATAGAAAAAATGGGCATCATACATCTAAATGTTAGAAATTGTTAGAAAATGACCAAATATTCTACCTCTTAGGGTAAAACTATTTGGATTCTTAAAATTGGTGAATATTCTAAAGACTTTGATATGTCTTCTTGAAATAATTATTCTAATAGGATATATACTTTGATTATTTTCACTAACTTATTTTTGTGTAGATTTATTCATTTTTTGATAAAAATTATTTTTTGATCACATTGTTTGAAAATGATTTTTGTATATTCTTAGTGATCATAATTTCATTCTTGCAACTTTTTCCGACACCTTATCTTCTCTCTTTCTAAATATTTTATAATTCCTCTTGAAGGAAGTTTCTATTAAGGGAGAGAATTATGAAATTTCAAATATTTTTTTTATGTAAAAAATTTCTCCACTTTTGTAATCTAAAATTAAGACTAAGGGGGAGTGTTGTAAAATTAACCTTATTTGGGTTCTTCCCATAGTTTTGTTAGTATTGCCTATTATTTAAGATAGTTTATTTATCCTAAATTTTCTTTATGTGTGTCAAATTTTTATTTATATGAATTATAAATTTATATAAATACAAATTCCATGAGGTTTCATTCACCTCTTTATTCTCCTTTAAGTTTTTAAAACTACTCTTACAAGTAACTCCTTACCCCACTTGGCACACACTTCCCTACACTATATTAGAGAATAGGCCAAAAGTGGTACACACAAAGGAGGCTTGTATGGTAATCATAAGATTATTTGTAATTTCAATTATTTTCTTCTTGTTTTATAAAAGAGCCTTCTTATCCTCATTTTTTCAATAAAAATTTGAAGCTCTCTCTCTTCTTCTCTAATTCATCTTTCTTATAAGTTGTAATTGTGAATATTTTTAGTGACAAGTCTTCTTATAAGATCACATGTGATTTTATTTTATGCTTTTAGTTTACCATTTTAAAAATATTTTTATCAATGGTATGGCTTTATATATTCAAGGTGATATTATTTTACATTCATTTACTCATTTATTTTAATGTTTAAATCAATCTTTGACAACATTTCTAATAAAATTTCATAACACTGACTTTCATGACTTTTAATACCATGTGGCTTATTTTGCATTATCCTAAATGGTTAGTCATATGAATATGACAAATGTCTATTTTATGTTATTTCCATCTTTGTTTTGATGTCTTCCTTATTTTTTTAGTGGCTTAGAGGATACATATCTATGTATCACTAGTCCACTCCTAACTGATTTATAATTTTTCATGCTTTGTCCCTTTGGTCATGGGATAACAATATGATGACATGTGTTTAAATATCAATTCTCCTCTTACCCCAAGACTTTCCATATATAGGACTACATTGACATCACCTTTGGGCTAGCAAGATGATGACACATGGATAGATCTTACTATTCTATTTGCTTACAAATTTCTATACATATGACTATGATGACAACACTTCTAGGCTACCAATATGATGACATGTATATAACTCTCACTACTCTAATTTTTTGATACTTTTAATACACATGACTATGATGACATCATCTCTAGGCTAGTGATATGATGACATGTGGATAAATTTCACTACTTTGTTTACCCAAGACTTTTTGTACATAGGACTATGCTAACATCACCTCTAAAATAATAAGATGATGACATATGGATGGCTCTCACTTATCCACTTGATCAAGACTTTCCATACATGGAACTATGCCGACATCACATATGGACTGGTAGGATGATGACATGTAGATGAATCTTTCTCTTTTGCTAGCCTAAGACTTTCCATACACATGATTATATCGATGTCATATTCAGCTAAAGGGATGATAAAACATAGATGAATCTTGTTGTTCCACTTGTTTGGGACTTTCTTTACTCAGGACTATGGTGATGTCACTTATAGACTACTTACGTCCTTTACTTAGGCTTTGAATTAGATAATTGATGTTATGTGGTAAGGGAAAATGAGATCTAAAAAGGCCCAAGAAACATCCTAGTATGAAATAGCCTATTCAAAATACAACATAGACAAATACTTGACTAAAAACTTAATACATCAGCCCAATTTTCCATTAAGTCCTAAGTCAAGTGTACATAATCATAAGTGAAAGGAAAATTGAAAGTGAAAAGTAACTCAAATAGTATGGCTTAAACACAACTTCTATTTTATTATAACTTTGAAATATAATGTTATTAGAAGTACAATCACTGAGAAGGCGGTGAATCAGTGATGCAAGATATTTCAAACTTCAATTCTAATCCTTTCAAACTCTTAATCAATGACCATAAGCATTCATAAAGCATACAAGATGTTCATAATAATGAATAAGAAAGATGATAAAAAATCACACACATAACATAAGATATATGTGGAAAACCCTCTTGGGGAATAAAACCCACTCTCAAACCTAAAAACACATGGACTACTTATCTTATAATATGATCACAAACATAAGACCTACTGAATCACCTACTTCACAAGGATCACCCACCCTTAATTATGAATAAACACCCATTTGTTCTAGATGTTGAGCATCCTCACAACACCTTATAAAATCAATAACTCCATAACTCTGATTGTAGATCAATCTAATTGGAGAAATAATGTATAACATCTATTTTTAACCATGCAAACACACTCAAACTTGATCATACAAGCAATGCATCCAAACACTCCTTTTTAATCACTCTAGGATTTTTCACTCATCCTCAATCTATTATGTACTTCAGTCCATTTAATGAGCACACTCTCTCTTATCTCTTTCCTTCATATATATCTTCTACTCTCTCAATTAATTCACGTGTAAGTCTTGAAACCATTGCCTTGGTCTCCACCCTTTATAGAGTCTTCATTAATATCAATTTATAGGTCAGCCAATATACTTGTCTTAAGCCTTAAGACTTATATCATGCTAATATATAGCTCAAATTCATTGTCATAGGTCATCCAAAGCATCTGAGTCACACTCAAGTAGCTACACCTTTAAATTAGGCCTTAGTATCCCTTATAGGTCTCATGAAAACTGATTACCCTTTTTATAACTTCATCGAGCAAACAAAGAACATAATATCTCTTTCAAATATAAGGGTCCACTCCATATGAACTTTAGGACATCTTCAAAATATTGATCCCACTAAAACACTCTTTTACTAAAGCATAATTTACTCAAACAATAGTCTTGTAAATAGTAACACCATTAATAAACAAATAGTTAAATTTTAAGATCCATTACTTTGATTGTATAAAGATTCAAATATTATAACTAGATTCTCTAGATTAATCTTGAAGTCCTCTACAACTTTTCCTTTCACATTACCATGAAATTCATCCTAGATCAAAAGATATATATCAAAAACTAAAGTCTAATTTTCCCTCATTAATTTGAATATTTGAATTCTAATGGTCACCGTGCAAAAATTAAACATCAAACACTTTGACCTCATCTCATGATCCTTAGAAAATTTAAATAAATATGAACCATTGATCACCTCATAAGTATCCTACTTTATATCTTGCAACACTTACCATTGATATTCAATCTAAGCTCTCATGACTATGTCACTTGGTAGCTTTACATACCTTTTTCACATTTTACTCTTTAACTTGACCCACACCATCATTCTCTATCTTTACAAACACCCAAGAACCATTGATCTTCTGTCAAATAAACAACATAGAGACACATGCCACTAGTGCATGCAATCTTAATTATTTGACTTTAAATCATGTTTTTTAATCTTTATGCAACTAGATTAAATTATCATTGTTATATCTGTGATCTAATAAAATTCTAGTCATAGATCTTTGATATCATAAATTTGGCAAAGTATGGGAACTTGGTAAACTATATTTGAGAAGTCAACTTTCCACCTTAATAAATTTTTTTGTGCTCCATGTCTAGACCTAAAATTTAAACCATATGATCTCCTCACATAGGGGAATCCATTCATGTATAAAATTTCTCTTGAAACCTTCACACATGTGAAATATGATGTCATCAATCTACTCATTCAAATTTATCTGTCAAGATGACTACTTGAGCTTAGACCTTTATATTATTATTCTAATGAATTTTGTTCACTTCCATAACCACTCTAAACACTCATAACATCTCATAGGATCTCTACAACATCTTCATATCATTAATATCATCCATCAATTGCCTCACTAAGTCAAACACTCTCCAAACCATTAATCTGATCACTTTGTCATTAATGCATTAGTACCAAATGCTCTCTTTGACATCAATAACAACTTAACATTAATTACCATGCTTAAAAATATCATCCTTTGTCATTGATGGAAAAAAACCCTCAAAATGACTTTATTTTAACTCCTTCATTCTAATCTTTCTCCCTCTTTGACATTAATGATAAAGGGTCTCTTCCTCAACATGCTAAAAATCATTCCTCAACATCATATATGCATTCAAATACTATTTAAGATGATCATGATATATAATTCCAATCATATGAATCAATTACTCCCCCTTTGATATGCACCAATATGAACTTAGACTTCTCTAATCCTTAGACCAGACAAATTGCTTACAAAGCTTAAAAAGCCCCCCTAACATTATGAATATCTCTTTAAGCCTCTCAAATTATCTGAGTTATCTCTCCCTAACTCCATGATATATTTTAAAAATATCATTTTCAAAAGTCTTCTCAATGAACTAAGTCATCCACCAACACTTCAAATACTTTTCAAAGCACTCTCATTGAACCATCTCATCTTTAGAACATTGTGAACTCTATGACATATACAACTTGTCATATATAAAAATATGAGACTTTCCTGATATCAACAATATGATAACACATTATCCTCCTAATAAAATGGCCTTTTAATGATTTATAGACAAGGAGATGACTCCCAAACTTTGTCGTAGATATTCAAATGTGGCCTTTATCAATGGTTTAGTCATAACGTCTAAAAGTTGTTCTTTTGTAGACATATATTCCAATTTAACAATTTGATTACTTACTTATTCTCTTAGGAAATGATATATAATAAGAATGTGCTTAGTTTTTGAGTCCATAATAAAATTATTAGAGATATTAATTGCACTAGTATTTTCATAATAGATAGGGCACGATCCATTATGTCTTACCTTATAATCTTCTAAGGTTTGTTTCATCCACATTACTTGAGTACAATAGAAAACAATAACTATATACTCAACTTATATAGTTGATAGAGATACAAAGGCTTGATTGTTTCTTAACTAAGACACCAAACATTCACCCATGAAGAAGATACCACCACTGGTAATCTTCATATCATCTACACATCCTACCCAATTGGCATTAGTGTATGTCTTTAGAGTAAATTATTTACTCCTAGGGTACCATAAACCATATGCTATTATGCTCTTGAGATATCTTAAGATCCTTTTCACTAATTTCAAGTGAGATTCTATATGATCATCTTAAAACCTTCTTATAAGGCCCACTGCTTGCAAGATATCAAGCCTAGAAGTAGTAGAGTATAAGAGACTTCTAATTATAGATCTATATAAAGTTTATTTAATTTTTAGTGAGTGATCTTATTTACTTAACTTGCATCTAGTGATCATTAGAGTACTCATTAGCTCACAACCCAACATGTCAAACTTTCTTATAAAATATTTGATGTATTTTTCTTGTGAAATGAATATCCCTTCATTATATTTGGTTAATTTATAATCCTAAAAAGAAAAAAAGTTCTCCTAGTATTGACATTTCAAACTCAATATTCATAGTAACTACAAACTCTTTACTCATGTTGTCATTATTAGAACCAAATATTATGTCATAAACATAGACTACTAGTAGTAATTGATGAGTGTCATCTATCTTGATATATAAATTACTATCAATTATCCCTCTTTTGTAGCCTTGGCTTAATATATACTTGTCTAGTATGTGATACCAAGTTCTAGGAGCTTATTTAAGACCATATAAAGCCTCATTTAGTTTGTAAACATAGTCCTATTTACTTGTCATTAAAAAACCTTTAGGTGGCTCAATATAAACTTCTTCATGTAAATAGCCATTCAAAAATGTAGATTTCACATCCATTTGGTAAACTTTGAAACCATTGAAGCTTGTATATGATAAAAAGAGTCTAATTGATTCCATTCTTTCTATAGGATAAAATGTCTCATCAAAGTCTATCTCTTAAACTTGAACATATACTTTACACACCAGTATATCCTTATTTCTTATGACTTATCCTTTCTCATTCATCTTGTTTCTGAAAACCCACTTAGTTCCTATCACATTTTTATCTTTTGCCCTAGGAACCAAATCCCATGTTTGATTTTTTACTATTTGATCAACTTCCTCCTCAAGGGAAAATGTCTAATTATAATATTTGATAACTTATAAGAATTTTTTAGGTTTAATCTTGGATAAAAAAGTTGGGTCTTATTGATTATGATTTATCAACCCTCTCCTCCTAGTATGTAAACTAGCATTCACATCTCCAATAACTTGGGAAACTAGATGACCCTTTTATATTATCCTAGAAGGGGATTTAGTATCTTTTATTAATTATTCTTCTTCATAATCTAATTGATTAGGAATTCTTTCATTATTTGGAATAACATCCTTGGTAATGTTAATTGTCTATAAGTTGGGATTATTGATGTCACCTACCTCTTCAACTCTCACATTAGAGTTTTCAATGACTTTGTGGAATATTTTATTGAAGCATCTGTAAGCAAAAATTATGGAGGAATAACCCAATAATATTCCCTCAATAGATCTTGAGTCAAAATTTTCAAGATTTTCTTCATTCCTCTTGATAAAACACTTGCTCCCAAACACTCTAAAATGTTTGTCATTTGCTGCCCTATTTTTCCATATCTCATATAGATTTTTATCACCATTTGATCTAACATGGAATATATTTAATATATAAATAGAATTATTGGTAGCCTCTTCCTAAAAACCATCTAAAAGTTTGGAATCTTGAAGCATGGTTATAGTCATCTCTAGGACAGTTCTATTTTTCCTCTCAACTACTCCATTCTATTGTGGTGTTCTAGTACCAGAGTATTGTCTTCTAATTCATTTTTTCTCAAAAAAGTCATCAAACTAATAAGACCAAAATTCACCTCCTCTGTTTGATCTTACACACTTGATTCTTAATACTTTTTCATTTTCAACAACTTTGAATGCTTTAAATTTTCCAAAAGCTTCTAATTATTCTTTAAGAAAAAATATCCAAGTCATTCTAGTGAAGTCATCAATTAATAACATAAATTAGCTATTAACTTGAATGCCTTGAGTTATAATAGGTCCATATAGATCTATGTGGATCAAATCTAAAGGTATTGTGGTAGAGTGCTCCTTAGATTTGTATCTTATTTTGATTTTCTTTTTATGAAGGCATGCCTTACAGAGAGTTTAGGCATATGTCTCACTAGTCATTTTCAACTGATCCTTAATAAATTATAAAATTTTAGATGTCCAAGTATTCTATATAAAATATAACTTTCCTCTAATTTAGTCATGAATCACTTTTATTTATTAGATTAATGGAACACATATAAGTTTTTATTTTCCTTGTGAATGTTTGCAACTAATTTTCCCGATTTGGAACTTCTCACTTCACACCCTTTGTCATGAAAAGTAATAAAATTTCCTTGTTTACACATTTAGATAAAATTTATAAGATTGTGTTTTAAACCTTTTACATATAGAACATTTTTAGTTTTAGTATGACCATTATCCAAAATTATAAAGACTTTCACAATATGTTAGCAGAGTTGTTATCACCAAAATTTACTGAACATAAATTATGTTTCTTGAGAGAAATAAAATTACTCTTATCTCCTATCATATGATTTTAGTATTCACTATCTATGTACTATTTATTATTTTTATCCTCTTGAATATGTAAGGTATATTGTACAAACATAGATTCTTCCTTTGAGTATTACTCCTTTCTTTGATTCTTGGTTTTGTCTTTCTTGAACCATTTGATGGTGTCTTCAAAGTAATTTTTCCAAAATTCCCTTTTGTAATAATTGGATATATGTGTTACAGTATTTTAAATGATGTCTAGAGGTTTCTTGATGAGTGGATTAAGTGCTTTGATAACCTAAGTAACAATGACAAAGTGTGCAATGTGTTGTCCTAGTGTGCTTGAAGTTGGCTTGGTTGATATTATATTTTGGCATGGTTAGAGATAATCAAGCATGAGTATGGTGATTTGGCCATGAGAAAATGGTACTATAAGAAGTTAATAATGGTCTTAGTGCTTGTGTGCATGATTGGAATTCATCTGATTCATCATTGATCTCATCTAGACATTTTGGGTCTAGTGGTAGAAAATTTGAGTAGGTAATTTTCTGAAGTCACCATTGTCATGTGTGAATGAGTCAAGGAGAGTTGGACATATGGTTGTGATCTCATTAGTCCCTATTTTATATGTGCTAAGTCTCAAGTCATGTGCCTAATTTAATTCAAAGATATGTGGGTGTAAATTTGGGCTCTTAGGCATTTTGATAGTGTTTTCCCATATATCTAAATTTGCATGAGGCAAGAAAGAGTGAAGTAAACAATTTTAAGATGTCATATCTCACACGTGTAGATGTTTCAAGAGAATTTGATCATATTGTTTTATTTAATTTTATGCCTATTCTATTTTTTTAAATTTCATATCATACATAAAATCACATCAAAAGATATGCATGTGAAAATTTGGCCCTCTAAGCAGTTCTTGACATAGTTGGCTCTATGGTAGAAAGAAATTTGAGTCAAACTTTTAATGAATTTATCTATCACATGTGTGAATTTTTTAGGATTAATTTTACATTTGGTTATAGTTTCGTATGTGAGGAGATCATATTGTCCAAATTTTAGATAATGCAAATGAGTGAGGTAAAAGATATGACAATCCAAAGTTAGCCTTCCAAGTACATAAGTAATGGTCCCCATACTTAGTCAATTTTGAAAATATTAAAGACTAGGAATAAATGGAGATATAATGGATGGGAGATCATATAGTGAATATATATGGTGTATGTAAATTCAAATAGGTTAAATTTTAATAGAGTTAAAGATCAAGACCAAATAAAGATCTAATGGTGTATGGATGATCGTACAAGAATGATCTAATGGTGAATGTTGAGTGAGATGGTAAGAAGTGTTCAATGTTTAAAACTAATAAAAGGTAAAGTATAAATATCTAAAAATGAATAGGTTTTCATACATATTGATCAATGGATGCACATTACATGATAAAGACCTAACTGATCTATAAAGATTGATAGATCATGTTGAGTTAAAGTTTCCAAATTGTACGCGATGAGGTCAACATATTCAAGGTTTAAAATTTGTGCATTGGTGTAATATGAATTAAATTTTAGATAATATATATGGTGTGTGTTTAATATAAAAAATGAGGACATGAGATACAAGTATAGTGTTCAAAGTTTAACTATGATTGCTGGCATTTAAATATTTGAATTTTGCAAAGGAAAAAACACTATCTAGTTTTTGTGTTATATCTTTCAATCAATGCATAATTTTCTCATGTATTAAAAATAAAATTTGTATATGACTCTAAATAACATATATCAATATATATTTAAAGGTTTTAATATACGTATAAACAAATTTATTGAGCTCCAAAGCTGACTATGTGTTTAAATGTGTTATACAAGTAACCTGAGAAGGGTAATTGAGCTCATTCTAGTGTTGTTTAGATGTTTAATGATGAATTAGATATTTTATAATTTTTTAGATTGCATGAGGATCATATATGAGAATTATGAATATTTGACCAATCATATTCAGTATGAACAAAGTTTTAGAAGTTGATTGTGTATTCATTCATGGTGACTATGTGCACATAATATTGTTTGATCAATTTATGCTTAAGCTAAATGGTAATATGATGGATATGGGAAATTAATGAAGACCTATAGATCATGTCACATGGGGTAATGATTTGTAAAGTTTTCTTGTGTTCTTAGTTTTCTTGAGTAAGTGTCAAAGAGGTGAATGGGTCATCATAGGACCTAGAAGTGACTTAGGCCTATTTGAAAGTAGATTGTGCTTAAGTGTGACCCATGTGATATGCCTTAAGGGTAAAGGAATGTATTGTGGCTAAAAAGGAAATATTGTGATCTTTTTAATTCATTATTTCTCTATAAATAGTGAAACCAAATGTGTAGGTTTCTATGCTTGTGGAAGAATTGATGAGACAAGTGCAAGGTATATGTGAGTGTTGTGGAGTGAAGGAGAGGTAGAGTGCCCAGTTGATGAATTGATGATAAGAGTAGATTAATGAATATTTTTTTGACATATAAGTCATATTATTGATGTTAATACATTTATCTTTCAATTTGAAGATATGTGAAAAGGTTTGAGTGTGTATATGAGGATAGTCTGAGATAGAGAGATTTTATGCAGGGGTTAGATAAATAGAGATCAATCACTAGGTGTTGAATACTTCAGTTATAAGCTATATTTATTAAATTTAAGGAGGGTGCAAGGGAATTTATCTTCCTTAGGGGTAGTTACTCCTTATGAAATAAGAGTTTCACTAAATGCTTTTGGTCAAGAGGATATGATCAAGGTTTATTGGTCTAAAGGAGTTGACTAGTCTCTTATTTGTAATTTATTTATATGATAGTAGTTCATGTGTTACTAACTTGAGAGTGGGTTTTATTCCCCATGAGGTTTTCCCATAGGAACTATGTGTTATGTGTTTTATCTTATGTATGCATTGAATTAATGAGATATGTTGTTAATGTTTCTTGATCAAGTTGATATATTTTGATTGTTTAAATAGCTTAAAAGGATTGGAATTGAGATTAAAATATTTAGGTTCACTGATTCACCCTCATTAATGATTGTACCTCTAATAATATATCCTAGTTGATTGTAGTTATAATAGATAACCTTATTTATTATCCTTGGAAAATAAGTACAATCCTTATATCTATGACCATATTTTTTACAATTATAACAGTGCCTATTTAAAACATTACTATAGTTTTTCATGTTAATCACTCCTTTTGTTTGATCATCAATACCCCAAGACATCTCATCCATAGATTATTTTGTAGAGTTGTATTTTTTCTTGTCTTTAAATAAAAAATCATAAATATAATTCATAACATTACCTTATAATTGATCCATTATTTGATTCAAATTTTTATCAACCACAACCTTCAGATTTTTGACTATTTTTTCTATTATTCATGTTTGTGTCTTCACACTATCAATTCTTGCAAGTATCTCATTCAATATTTCATTCTTTTCTTTTATACATTCATTTTTCCCTTGAACATTTGAGTTCTAATAAATTGCACATTAGTTCACCTTGAAGAAAAATATCAACCTCTTTGTCTTCAATTGTACCTATGATCACCTTCAAGTAGTTAAAATAGCAATGAAGGTTTGACTTTGATACCAATTTTTTAACGTATAATCACTGAAAGGGAGGGGTAAATTAATGATGTAAGATATTTTAAAATTTAATTTTAATACTTTTAAACTCTTAATAATTGAACACAAGCATTCACAAAGCATACAAAATTTTCATAACAATGAATAAGAAAGATGATGCACGATCACACACATAACACAATATCTATGTGGGAAACCCTCTTGGGGAATAAAATCCACTCTCAAGCCTACAAACACATGGAAAAATTGTCCTCTAAGATGATCACAAACATGAGACCTTCTAGTGAAGCATCCACTTCACAAGGAACACCCACCCCTAAGTATGAACAAGCATCCACTTGTTCTAGATGTTGAACATACACACAACACCTTATGAAATCAATAACTTCATAACTTTGATTACAGATCAATCTGATTGGAGAAATAATGTATAACACCTCTCTTTTACCCTTCACACAAACTCAAACTTATTCATAAAATAAATTCATCCAAACACTCTTTTTGGATCACTCTATGCTTTTTCACTCATCCTTAATCTACTCTATACTTCAATCTATCTATTGAGCACAGTCTCTCTAATCTCTTTCTTTAATCTATATCTTATGATCTCTCAATTCATTCACATGCAAGTCTTGAAACCATTGCTTGGTCTCCACTCTATATATTCTTAATGAATATCAATTTCTATGGCAGCCATCATACTTGTCTTGACTCTTAATACTTATATCATGTTGACACATAGCTCAAATTTAATGTCACAAGTTAGCCATGGCATTTATGGATCACACTTAAGTAGATACACCTTTCAATTAGGCATTAGTATCCCTTATAGGTCTCATGAAGACCAATTAAACTTTTTAGCACTTCATTGAGTAAAATAATAACACAATATCTCTTTCAAATACATGGGTCCACTCCATATGATCTCTAAGACATATTTAAATGATTTATCCTACCAAAACACTCTTCTACTAAAGAACAATTTACTCAAACAATAGTCTTGTACATAGTAGAACCATAAATGAACAAATAGTCAAATTTTAATCTCCATAACTTTGATTATACAAACATTTGGACCTTGTAACTATATTCTTTGGATGTGCCTTAAAGTCCTCTATAACTTTTCCTTTTACACCACCATGAAATTCATCCTAGATCAAAATATATAACTCAAAAACTAAAGACTATTTTTCCATAATGAATTTAAATATTTTAATTCTAGTAGTCACTATGATAATGTTAAACATTAAACACTTTGACCTCATATCATTCTCCCTAGAAAATTTGAATAAATATGCACCATTGATCTCCTCAGAAGTTGTTTGGTCTATATCTTGCAATGCTCACCATTGATCTTAAATATGAGCTCTCATTATTGTGCCACTTGGTAGCTCTGCATTCCTTCTACACATTTGACTCAATCCATACCCTCAATCTCTATTTGTATGGACACTTGTGAACCATTGATCTTCTATCAAATTAATAAGATAAAGACACATGTCACTAACATGTGTAATCTTGACTATTTGAATTTGAACCAAGATATTAGATCCTTATCTATTTATATTAAATCCTTATCGTTAGATATGTGGTTTGATTAAATTCTAATCTTAGATCTTTGATATCACAAATTTGGATAAGTATGGGAACTTGGTAAACTTTATCTGAGAAGTCAACATTGCACCTTAATAGCTTTTGTTGTGTTCCATGTCTAGACACAAAATTTGAACCATATGATATCCTCACATAATGGAATCCATCCATGTATCAAACTAATCCTAAAACCTTCAAATGTGTGAAATATGGTGGCATTAATATGCTCACTGAGATTTATCTATCAAGATGACTACTTGAGCTTAGACCTTCATATGACTATTTTTATGAATTTTGTTCACTTCTATAAGCACTATAAGCACTCATAACATCCCATAGGAACTCTAAAACATGTCCATATTATCCATAAATTGTCTCACTAAGTCAAACACTCTCCAAACCATCATTCTGATCACTTTATCATTAATGCATTAGTACCACATGCTCTTTTTAACATCAATGATAACCCAACATCACTGACCATGCTCAAAAAATGTAAATTTGAAATAGATCATGTCAATGAAGTATAAAAAACAATAGAGATTAAGAGAGGAAAATAAATTCTTTTTATCATCATAAATATTACTTAAGTTTTCACTTTTAAAACTCCATGTCACAAACTTTTGGTTTAGAAGACTCTAAATAATGATATTCAATTATCAGCGAGTCCCTATTTGAATTTTTAAAATGGGGGTGTGTGTGTTAAGACACAATAAATGGTGATTTAGTGGGTAAAATACTCTTGAGTATTTGATAACCTAAAATCTTAGTAATGTAGAATAACAAAACTTTAGATATTATTAGAAAATAATAAATCAGACCTTGAAAAAGGACTCCTACTTTCTCATGCAATGAACTAAACCTTTCTATTCCTTGAATTTGAGTGTATGATTTATTAAAATTTAATTTCACTTGTTATGAGAGTTTTGAAAAATCTTGGATATAAACTATAGATTTTATTTTCATCTCAAATTTTATAACCAAATAATAAGGAAATCCTGGGCATTGCTCTACTACTAACTAGACGTTTATATCCCAAACTATCATACCTCCAATTCCATCCAAAACCTTTCTCTACTATTAGTTAGGCATCCATAACTCTGGTAGAGATTACTTGAATTACCATTTTATATTAGTTTGTATTGTTTTTGAAACATAGATAGAAGAAGGGTTGGGAATGACCATTGGCTAGGTGTATAGACAAGAAAACTTATTTCAATTAATATGTCCCTATCAGTGTGTATCCATTTCTATGTTTATTATCTTCCATCTAATTTTCAGTATGAAATACTTTAGTTAATATTTATAAATGAAAATTCTTTCTAACATTTTCATGATTATATCAAAATAAATTCTAGAGGTCTAGTTAAATCATTCAGTCAAAGAAGAACTTAATTCAATCATAAGACATACCTCAACCATTTAAGCTCTAATAACATCATAATAAATCCTTAGGAGGAAAAATTATGTATCCTTGTGAATCATCCCTTATTTTTCATGGTTCTTTTATGATCTCAATGTGGGAAATCAGTTGGTGTGTTTTGTATTTTTTAGAAAACTAGTCTAGAAAGCATAATAGCTAATCTACTGAAATTAAATGTAGAAAGCAAGAAAGACTAATCCTAGAAAGTAGATAATATAACCTAAAAAATAATAAATATATACTAGAAAATAATAAATATATTTTATAAAGTATGAATCTTACTTTAATTATACATATACATCTCCACTTAAAGTCATTTAAGGTATCTATAGTTAGAGTAACTATGAAATAGTGCTTCAAAAACTATTTATTAGATGGAAAGATGAGGTCATCACCTTGGAAGTATTTAAATTTGAAGACATTATTACCTAGGATATTTGATATCTGATATGGTCCAATACACAAAAGAGTGAAATTATCATGTTTTCCTTTATTCTCATGTGATTTATCTCATAGAAAGACTAGGTCCAAAATCTTTAAGGATTTAATATTGGATCATTTGTCAACTCATATTTTGATAATATCCTGATTTTTGTTGAAGTTGTGTAGTGATTTATTTCTTGCATCATCCATCTAGACTATGTTAGGTAGTCTAGATTGTATTCTTTCCTTTTCTTCCATGTATTCTTTTATGAACTAGTACATTGCTATTTTAAGAGTACTAGGGAAGAATGGTTGTTTCCCATACACTAGTAGAAATGGTGAATCCTCAAGGGATTGCTTGTGTCATGTTTCTATCTTCCCATAGTGTATATTTCAATAAGAGATGATATTCTCTTACTTTGTCTTGCATTGATTTCATAATGACAGTCATCACATTTTTGTTGGTAGACTCAACGACTCCATTGCCTTATGGATAATACTTTTAAGATAACTTGATGGTGATTTTTGTTGTCATAAGACCATTCTATAAATTCAGTAGACTAGAATGTTGGACCATTATCACAAACTATGTAAATGATATTGTCAAACTTGGTCAATATGTTTTCTTTTAGAAACTTAATGGCATAAATTGCTCTAGAGTTATTTGTATATATATCTTCTATCCACCTGGTGTAGTAATAAAGAGTTTGAGTTTATCACCCCAATAAAATGAAGTCCCCATTAGGAAAAGGGACATATTTAATGAATGGATATAAAGACATGATAGTATTCAATTCTTTTTTCCCAAATACCTAGTAGTCATAACAGGTCCTGACGTGGTTATGTGCATATTTGAGGATTGTGGGCTAGTAATATCCCATTCTCAAAATTTTATGAGTTATTGTGTTTCTTGAAGGATTCTCACTACCTATATTATGATGTAGGTTATCTAGGATGTTTGTATCTTATTTTATGAAACACATCTCAGATAGATGCCTTCATAATTATTTTTGTATAGGACTCTTTTATTTATCATATAATGATAATAAGGACTTGTCTTCAATATCTATTTCACTTCAAGGGGAATATGCCTATGAGTAAATAATGGGTTATTTAAGTGTACCGCTCACCACTAATTATTTGAGCCTCATTAATTTGTTTAATACTAATGTGTGAAGTAGTTTTGGTCATTAATTGGATAATTCCCTTGCCTCTCACCATCTTGGCTAGCTTAATTTTAAAGTTGAACTCCTACAATTTGGCCATCCATTTACCTCTTCTTTCACCTAACTCATTATGTCCAAGCGTGAGATCAATATTTAGATCTAAAATAATGGATAATGTCTTGTTTCTTAGAATATAATACCTAAATTTATTTTAAAATTTAATCAAGGCATATATCTATTTATCTATCATAGTGTATTTCAACTTTATATTGTTTAAATTAGTGATCATAAAGGCAATGAGATGTTCATCTCCATCTAAATTTTATGTAAACAAAACAAATATAGTATGTTCTGAATTAAATGAGTAGAGATAGAAATCCCTATTGAAGTTTAGACTAATTAGAACTAGAGATTTATAAATAGCAGTCTTGATGTCTTGAAAAGTTCTTTTAACCTCTATTTTCCACTCTATCTCAACATTTTTATTTAGCATGCCATTCAATGGTTTAACAATCTCTACAAATCTAAAAATGAATTTTTGCATAGATTTTATCTTACCGAATAATGACTTCAATTTTTTATTAATGTTAGGAGGTGTCAACTTGAAAATATCCTAAACTCGATTTGGATTAATGGAAATCCCATCTTTAGTGATGACATGGCCTAATAGGTTTCCTTCTATAATTCCAAAGACAATATTCTTTGGATTAAGTGACACTCCATACCTTTTATATCTATCAAACACTTTCTATAGATGATTTACATGATCAACTCTATCTTTTGAATATACTATCAGTTCATCTAGGTAGATGATAATGTATTTGCCTACAAGTATTTGGAAAGAAAATTCCATCAATATTTGTAAAGTATATCATACATTGATTATGATAAACTACATCCTTTTATATGCAAATGTTCCCCACTTGGTGGTAAAGGCAGTTTACATCATGTCTTATCCTTTCATTATCACTTGATTGTAGCTTGAAAATCCATCCAAGAAGGACATCATCTCAGACCCACTTACCTTTTGAATAGCCTCATCCAATGAAGGCATGGGTGATTATATTCCTTTGATGTTATTAACAATTTCCTAAAATCAATAGAGAGTCTTATTTATCTCCTCTTCTTGATTAGTACTAGATTGGATACCCAAATCAAATGTTTAATTGGAAAGATAACCCTAACATCTAGTAGTTTATGTAATTCTATCCACATGAGAGGTTATAGAATTAGATTAATTGGTCTCTATCTCTACCTGAAAATCTTGTGTTATGACTATAATGGAATGGTATGACTAACGATTCTAGGGTAAAATATCTGTAGGTCAACATATATCTAGATGATCATGTCTTTGTAATCTATAAATAGATTATTCAATTTTTATTTCTCACGTTTAATGCATCTCAATCTCATATACATATAATGAGGGTATTACCAGTGTTTAGATTCTCTTTGATGAAATTTAATTCAATTTCTTTATACTACTACTTTTAAGCTTGTCTATCTACATCAAAATCTCATTTTAATGTAACCATTCTCAGAGGGATGCATTTTTACTTCATATGTAGGACACCATATATATGAAATCAAAAATGTATCATGTCTATAAATCAATCCTAACTCAAAGAAGATAGATCACATTTATACTTATGATTGGAGATATATTAGATAATCAAGAACATGACCAATATAGAGATCCATTAGACCCAATTAGGGGATCTCTTATCATAATAAACAATATTAAGGAGGGTTAAAAAACTTCTAATCAAGAACATTCATGTAATAACCATAATTAAGTCCTATTTTTTCATATTCACTAAACTAATAACAAGTAAAGTCTAATCTAGAGCTCACCAAAGCTTGTGGTACAAAGTGGGGGTAAGAAACAACAAAATTAAACATGGATAAGAGACATATACTCAAGTCAATGTATATAGAATCCTAATATATGGAAAAAAATTATAAATTCATATCTATATACTCTTAAAAAGGAGGGAAAAAGTTAAGAATACTTACCTTTGAAGATGAACCCTCCAAGCCTCAATCTCTCCCTTGGCTAAGGTGCTTCGTAAGAGGTTGTTGTGGTATGTAAGGATGATAATGATAAATTAGATCTAGTATACATAAACTATCAATTAATCCAAAAGAATTCTCCATAAGATAGATTTGTATCTCCAAATAAATTATGAAGCCCTAATCTTGCTCCTAAAAAAGAATGGTGGATAAATAGATGTGTAATAGATCTTACTTCTTCTCTTCTCTAAATAATGGTGAAATGATATTGTATATATAGGTGGATTTAAACATAATTTCTTCCAAAAATTTTGGCCAATAGGGTTGACCTAGTCAACCTAGTATAGTTATGGACAAAAATTCATTAGGTCATGGGCTAGGTCAGCCAAGAGTCGACCTAGACCCTAAATGAATTTTACCCATAAGAGTATAGGGTTGACCTAGTTGACCTAGTACTATAAATAGGTAAAAGGGGGTTTAAGCTCAAAAAAGGGGACAAAAAGTGGGAAATGACTGAGGATTTTACAACAAATAAGAACAATCTTAGGGATATGGTTTTTAAGAGATAATTGTATAGAGAATAAATGGTAAAAGGGACAACAATCCTAGGAAGCACCAATGGTCTGCCCACCCCTTTCTCGATACACCCTTTAAGGCATGCACTTAGAGAGATTGAGAATTTATGGGTTCTTAAAAGATAAATAGTATCAGTAAGTGATAAAAAAATAAAAATATTATGTGTATACATATTCCCCACTTGAAGATCATCACGTGTCACATGAGTTAACATGGGATGGTACTTTAGGAATAGAACATGATAACACATAATGATGATGCTAAGTAAAATGTAGTAAGGATAAAATAAGATAAATGAAATGACATAATTGAAAAACACATAACTTTACTTACCTCAATACTATATATAGAGAAGGAGATTGCAAGAGAAGTGAAGGTGTCCAATGTGAAGAATATTAGGCAAACTTGTAAAGATTTATGCAAAAAAAAAGTGAAAAATCATTTTATTTTAATATAGGAATATAGTATTGGAAAGGATTCTCTATGATGTCACTATTATATAAATTTTTATGATTTGAAAAATGAGTGAATAAAAACAAAGATATGATCTAAACAAGGAATGTGATGGTAAATTTTTTAAAGGTAAAGAATTGTGAATAGTAAGTTTAAATAGAGTGAAAAGAAAGTAATTTGCTATTTTTTGAATTATTTGGAGAGAAAAATAGATCTTGGAGAGACCAAAAAAAATATAATAGATATAAGATGGTGAGGAGATGACAATCGAGATGAGAGGCATGCCTAGTAGTAACAACAGATGTAACATAGGTAGGCAACTAAGAATTTCAAACTTGTTTTGAATATTTTAATGGAAACTAAGTGTTTTATATAAATTTGTAAATTAGGCCAATTATATAAACTAAAATGAGCCCTATGAAGTTGATAAGGATACTAGATGACAAAAGGGGAAATGGGTTGAAAGGAATCAAAGTAAAAACCACCAAAGGCATTTATTACAAGCAAGGGAAAAAGTTAGCAATCTAAATGAATTAGGTCAACCTAGTCGACCTAGTAGACTGAAAACCTTGATTCTATACTACTGACTTAGTAGGTGTGTGTCAACTTAGTTTGTTTAGGTAAGTTGCTAACTTAGTACCTCACTACTGACTTAGTTGATTTAGCTAGATTTCCCACTTAGTAATAAATGGGGAAAAATGAAAGGGTTGACTTAGTTTGTTAAGTCAACATGGTCAACTAAGGACTATTTGGTCAACAATGTTTGACTAAGTGATCAAAATAGTAAAAAAATGTGAAAAATAGACCAAAATAATACCTAAAATGCCCATAATGTCTAACTAAGTAATTAAATAGCCAAGTAGGCTAAAAATAGGTCAAATTGATCAAAAGTGGATAAATTAAGGCAAATTAAGTTTGTTTTGGTAATTTTTTTAAAAATAATGTATCTAATTATAAGTGACATGGAGGTCTAATACATTTTTTGTTGTTTTATAGTTGTAAGGGTGTCTAATATTCTGGTGTTTAGTGGATGCAACATGGCTCTAAGACCTTTTAGAGTGATTGATAGTGGGGGTTCAAGCTAGGTTATTCATGCTAGGTCTAAGAGGTATTATGGAGATGTGTCGAGTATCATTGAGTATAGACCTTGTAGTCATGTTCTTAGGAGCTTCAGAATGATTGACTAATACTTTTAGATGGGTAATGGATGGGGATACTATCAAGGTGGGTATCATCCTAGATGATGTCCAAGTTATTCTTTAACTTTTGATAAGAGGTATGTCAGTGATAATGGGGGTACTAGATGGACAAGATGAGAGGCAAGCTTTAACATTGTTGGAGACAAGCTTAGATAGGATATATCTTAAGCTAAGAGTGAACCTATTTGACATATATATAAATCATATTTTGGATATCTAAAAGGAAATGATAGGACTTGTGATAGCATGAATTTTGTGTCACAAGTTGGATGGCAAGGTATTGCTATATGTGATAGCCTTATGCTAATCCATTTTAGAGTAAGGGGCACTATATGATCTAGGTTTTATAATCTAGGTCCACATCATTCATGATCTGTATCGGATGTTATCTATAGGTCAAAATACCTTGAGGTTGATGATTTTGTTGAGTTCTTGTATATATGAGAGGTTCTTGATGTACTAACCAATTGGGTTACCCCATGTGGTTGATGATCAATTACCTCAAGTATAGAGATGGTAATAAGATCAAGTGGTACAGGTCATGACCCACATGTTAGCATTACATATAGTCATACAAGTAGATATTATGTAGTAATTGTATGGGCACATCATGACAATATGATTGAGTTGGAGGATAGTGGCACTAACATTAGCAAAAGCATAGATTATAGGTCATTACACTTGGTGGATATAGCTGCATCTAGTATCACACATAGTAGGAGAGCTGAGACTCCCTCACCTAGTGGTTTTGATAATATTTCCCACATTTTGGGCTAGACATATGAGAGGGTCAAGGGGGAGAGGAGGAGAGGGATGACTAGTTGCTAGACTAGAGATTAGACCATGATGTGAGAGACCATGATAGGTCAAGCACAATGGTCAAAAGATAAATAAGAAATGGATGTGTATATAGGAGTGCTAGAGGTACCATAGCCAACACCATAATAAGAGGAACAATAACTACCTTGGTTACATGATCAATAGAAACACCAGTAGTGAGAGAGATCATAGAGGGTGGTCATCCCATGTGACCCATCAAGTGGCCTAGGATAGTGTTGGTTTATAGAGGAACCACTAAGGTGAGGCATGAGATGGGCATGGGTAGTGACCCCAAGGTTTGAATTTATTGGGTGGCATCCCATGGATGAGGTACTTATATGATGAGCTAATGGAGAGATCATGCTTGGTGGTTTCATATATGGGGAGATGATGACAAGAAACATTTAGAAATTTAATAAAGGATTGAAATTGGATTAATTTTTTTGATATAAAATATAGATAGATAGATAGATAGATAGATTTTGAGATATATCTATGATCTAATGTCTATTTGGTTTGAATTTTATAGATCTTGCTAAGGAGGAGATCAGATGGGGATCACTAGTGAGGGGAGTACTCTATGAGATTTTGGATGAGTCATTAATGCCATACGACCCTGGTACACTAGATGATCTCATGATACTATCTACCCCAACTCAGGTGATCTAGTTCAGACTAGTAGGATAGGTTTTAAGGTGTTTACAAGCATGTAGAGATGAGTGGTACCACCAATATGGGTGGAAGTAGGAGAGGCATAGCGATGGTAGGATTTGGCTCAAGAAAGAGCTACACATATGGCTACCATGACTTAGATAGCATAGGTACAGGTCTAGGTGGCCAACCTACAGGGACATGTGATAATTTTGAAATCTTGGAGAGCCTTTTTACAATGTAATATTTAGAGGGGACTATTTTAGGCATCTCTGAGTAGCATGGATAGGCCATGATATAGATAGGATAAAGCCCAGCCTTAGAGCCAAAATGATGTATATTTTTGTACTATTGTATCAAAAACATATAAACACATAAGATTCACACACACACACACACATATGTTGATCTTTTATATATATATATATATATATATATATATATATATATATATATATATATATATATATATGTTGATCTTATGTGTTTATATTATGGTTGTGGTTGTGAATGCATGAATATATTTATTTCTAGCACATGTATTTAGATTTTTTTGTATATGTTATAGGAAATATGTGTTATGGTTTCTCTTTTAACATTATGTAGGGCACATTCATGGTTAAAAAGAAACATGCAAAAAGGACTTGGCTAGGTATAATTAATAAAAAAATAAATGTATTACACACTATTTCACATTGGGAAATGTGTAATAATAATAAATGACTAAGTATAAGAAACCAAGAGCTGGTAAATAAGAGTGAAAAAAGTTTGATTTTAAACCATGAAAAATATTGGCATCAAAATAAACAAATAAAATCACACTAAATCACATTGGGAAGTATGAAAATGATGTAATAAAATGAAAAGCACTTTGAAAGAAAAAATGGTATAAAAACAAACAAATTAAGTCAATCAATCATACTAAATCACATTGGGAAGTATAAAATATAAAAAAAAATTGGAAAATTTGGTCTTAAATTAATCATACTAATTCAAGTTGGGAAGTATGAAAAATTTAAAAAAATAGTTTGATTATTATATACAATCAAAAAATTGGAAGATAAAATGGAAAAAGTAAAAAATAAATCATAAAACATACTAACTCAAGATGAGAAGCATGTCAATGATGTGTAACTTCATAATAAATCACATATTATGTCATATTTAACACATAATTTTGGTTGTGACTTGGATTATTAGAAATTTTTGTGTGGAAGGCTAGGTCCTATCCATGGTATTACACTATAAATCACAAAGAGAATACCCATCAAGTGGAAGAAATGTGTAAATTTGGTAAAAGAGGATGTTGGTAATAGGAATGTGAAATTTGGGTAATTTGGCAAGAAGGCCAGGTCCTATTCATGGTCTTACAATGCAACTTAAAAAATGGAATCCCTAGGGGAGCGACTAGTGAACAAAGTAATTTTTCTCAAGGGAAAATATTAGGATTTTAGTGAGTGAAAAAGGGAATGTAAAAATCATTACTTAGGCATCTTATGAGAATATCTTGGAAGACATTAGGCATGCTAAGGACATGATAAGACACTAAGTAACTAGTGACCATAAATATACAAAAGAAACATGTTCACTAGAAGCAAAAAGTTGTGTAGGCAAATAAGTGTGATACTAAAATAAACTCATGAAGGTAGATTAATACAAGAAAATTAAAATATATCTACCTTCCAAGGACATGTTCCCCATTCCTTAAGACCCCTTATAGAGTCGTCAATCTACTACGATTATTTGGTACTTGCATGAGAATGTAGGTAGCATTAAAATATTTTTTTATTCTCCTTTTCTAATCTAATGGCCTACCACACCCCAATGGACCTCAGCTCTACCGTGAGTCTAACTGTGGAGTTTGACCTTTGAATAGAAGAAATATATTTGCTTTGAATCATGTCTTTTAGTGTGATTTAACTTTTAAGAATTTTGAATGTTGTATTTTGGATCATTGCTTGTTGTTGAAAGAGTTGGATTCTAAATATTTTGATGTCTTTTAAGATCCCTCCTCCATATGGACTAGTAATGAATAGTCATGAGAGATAGAGTGATACACATGAATGAGCGTAAGGCTTAGGCTAAAGCAAGCTAAGTAACCAAAGACAAGACTGACTAGGACAATTAAGCTTAACTATGAACTGGCATATTATCTCAAGTCTCAACCATGTGTATGCTTAGTTTGTGAAAGTAGACTAGTAAAAAGAAGATTAGAAGATTATAATGATATGAATTGTTTTCTAATTGATCACATGGTATAGAAGGGATGACTAAAGGGAGCAAGGTTGGTATAACCAAGTCACAATGATAATTATCCATTTATATAAGATAAGATAACAAATAATCATGAAAAGAAAACAAGGGAGTCTTAAGAAAAAAAATCAAGAATAAAAAGAAAGTAATGATAAATAAGAAATCCATAAGCAAACTTAAATGACATCATAAGCAATATAAAGTGTGAAATAAAAGTCACCATGTAAGATAAATGAGAATTTGACACAATGTCAAATGATATAACAAATAATAAAGATAAAGTTGGAGCACACGTCCAATCCAAATGAAAATGTAAGAACACAATGCATGTGATCATAAGCACTGATATATTTGTCCACACACATTATCCAAAACATCTAAAAATATCTATGAAGTTAAATGTGAACTATAGTTAATGTCTCATCTATCTTCAGTGAAAACTAGTAAAATACTTCACATCTAATCTCCTCAACAGAAAAGGTAGGAATGCTTTATTGATCATGATGAGGAGGGATATCATGTAAGGTATTATAAAGAGAATGCATGGGAATGAACTCTATAGGATATGAAGGGGTCATTGATGGGGAAGGATCCATAGGTAAGGGACTCATAGGTGGAGAAGGATCCAAATATGAGGGAAGGTCCACGAGTAAGGGATTCACAAGTGGAGGAATAAGAGGTGAAGTAGGGACCATAGGAGGAGATGGAACCATAGGATGTGGAACCATGGGGGAATAATGGGGATCCTTCCTAAAAGAATGACCTATGGGAGTAATGGTAGAAGGTATGAGAATAGTTAAAAGGTGATATTTAAGATATTTTTGAAGGATGTGGCAATAATTAGTGTGATGGGTACCACATTGGTGCTAAAGACAATATACCTATTCATACTTAGGTAATACTTTTAGGGGAGGAATAACCTTGTTTTATGGTTGAGGAATGGTAGGATGAAAAGTGTTAATATATTATCATAGCTTGAAAAAATTCATGGATTAATGGTTATCTATGCCATGAAAGCAACATATATGTCTGTGAATAGTCTTGGTAGGTGTACTCACAAGAGGATGTGTAAAATAAGTGAAAGGAGCTTTGGTAAGGCTGATCAACCCATTTGGTGGGCAAATGATCCAGCTATGGTAAAAGAAGCAAACCATCACCAAGAAAAGGTTTTTTTGGTGGAGAGATAGAGTAAGGTTTGATAATAGAAATGATATGATAAAAAGTAGGAATAGACTCAATTAAAGTGGGTTTAGAAATAGGATTCAAACTAGGCTCTAATGAGGGACATGTGGGGTCTACAAAATGCTGAAAGAGAGTTGCATGTATTTAAAGGATAAGTAGGATATAGGGGTCATGGTACTTAGCAAAGAGATAGGGCCCAATCATATCAAAATCCATAAGTATACTCCTACAAGGCTCTTGAAAAACTAGAGGTGTCTACACCATCTCTACCCTATGATAAAGAAGAAAAATGCTAAAATTAAGAATGGTATATTATGTCATATGGGAAAATGTATAGAAATATTGAAGTAAAGAGGAATGATAATAGATAATCTCAGCATCATGGGTTTGAACAAGACCTCCTAAAAATGGATCATCTAAGGTATAACATCATCGCAATTAGGCATATGAAGATAAATTATGTAGGTAGGGATGCCATTTTAATCTAATGAGGTGTGATGAATAGAATGTTGAGTCTTAGATAAGACAATGGGGATGTCATCATAAGGTGGTTGATGAGAACAAGGTTGAAAAAAAGTAGGAAGTTGAGAGATGAGATGAGGTGAGAGATCAAAAGTTTTAATCTTGAGATTGCTCTCATCATACTCATCATCATCAAAATCTAAGAGTTTAGGGAGAATATTCCCATTGATTTTGGGATGACTGTTATAACCTTGAATGGAATTGATGGTAAAATTAATTTGTTAAAACTCATGAAATAGAACACTAGGCAAGGGTTCAAGGGTTCAAGGGATGGAATTTCAAATACATCTTGATATTGGAGTTATTTGAAATTTAAAGGGTTAGTGTCACCCTAAATTTTATATATGGATCAATTGTGAGGTAATTTAATGTACTGGAAACTAGAAGAAGCAAATGCTCTCATACAATAAGTCCATGGCCTACCAAGAGGAATGTTGTAAGATAGAGGAAAGTTAAAAATAATCAAACTTCACATGAACAATGATAGGTGGGACATTAATAAGGAGCCACACACAACCTAAAAGAGGCATTTACCTTAGATCATATCCTTGACATGTGTTGCATGTGGATTTGAGATTTCATTTAGGATATCTAAGGGTTTTGATAAAATTGAGAGAGGTAAAACAAGTTCCAAAACCCTTATCAATCAAGGCATGTTTGACTTAGATATCACCATTTTGGATACTAATGAATAGAGGAGCATCATCTCCATGAAGTATAATCTCATTGAGGATCATGGAAGTAATGGAAAATTTGAGTGAAAGAGAAGTGTCCATTATTTCATCAACATGTATAGACATCTCTTCACACTATTGTAATATGCTATGTTTAGATCTAGATAAAGTTGATTTGCATCATGTTAGGGGAGGATGAGGGATGTTCAATTTGAACAAAAGGTGCATAAGATGGTTACAATGACATGGAGAGGTTCTCATAAGATCAATAAATGGGATTTGGGATGGGATATTAATGAGTTTTATGATAGGATCCCATTCAACATAACCCATAAGAAGATTATTAGAAGGAGATACATAGTGTTGAAGGAGGTCCTTGGAAGGAGGAGCCAAATTACATTGTAATTTATGTTGATAGGAGGCATAAGGTTTATTGAGAGGAAAAGTTGGTAGATTATGTTGAGGAGATGAAGCAGTTGATGCAAGTTGGTTTTGAGAATTTCTAGAAGAAGTGTTGATAGATGATTAAGTATCATTAGTGGTAGGTAAATAATATGGAAGGATGGTAGAAATAGTATGATAAGTGTTATCCAATGGAGGAGTTGGAATTGGTTCATCAAAATTTATAAGGTCATTTTTCCCCAACTCATTTAAGTGAGCTATAGAAAAATCTTTGATAACATGAAATGTGCAAGTCAATGGAGGTGTGTATATGGGCTAAGGATCAATGAAAGCAACTACCCTTTGCATATTAGTCATATTAAACACATTATATTTAGGAGTTAGGTAAATAATACTTTAAAAATTATGGGTAGAAGAGGTGGCCTTGTCTTTGGTATTTTGGTGATTTGGAAGAGGATCTTTATAGATGGCCAAATGAGAATTAGCTTGATTCAAAGCGTGAGATTTAGTATTTATTTCATGGGATTTGAAAGTAATGTCATAGGATTATTGGAAATTTTTAATGATATAATCATGGTCAAAATTAGGACCAAGAAGAAAATCCATAGCCAAATTATGAAGCTACCAACAGGTCTCATGAGAATGACCCCAACTATCATGAAACCAACATAATTTATTGAGATCATAGCAAGATTTCATAGAATGATTGGGATAAAGTTACATTTTAAGAATCCTTGGTATAAATTTTAGTAATTATATTAAGTATAAAGTTTTTTGAACATTTATTTTATTAGGTGAAGATAAATAAGGATTGGTAAATTGTTGAGAAGGGGGAGTTGTTCTAAAGAGTTGTTAGGAACAATAGCTTGAATAGTGTGAATGGTATCATAAGAGTCCATGACACCATCATTAGTATCATGATGATTCTTGTACTTGAGTAACAAATGAGGACCCAAATAAGGTTGGGATGGCTTAAATTGATGCATAAGGAAGTCTTAATGTTTAGCTTGGTCAATAGCCTCCTCTAAGGTATGTGGAGAGAGAGTCCAAACCTAATATTACAACTTGGGAAAAAGAGCATTGGTAAAGAGATGGAAAATATTATCATTGACCATGTTATGTTAACATTTATTGGATAATATCTTCCATCATATAATGAAAGCTTGGATAGTTTTAGATTTAAGTTGCTTATAATTGATAAAATGGGCTAAGGTATTCTCAGGAAGATCATTAGTTTAGAACTCTTGGACTAGAGCATTTACTAAATCTTCAAAACTAGTAATAGAATGAGTTTTATTTGTTTGTACTAATCTAAATCATCACCCATGAGATTTTTGTCTAATATATTTAATTTGACCCAATCTTTATATAGATTTCCAACTATTTTTAGATGAAGAGTAGGATCAATTGACCTATTGTAATAAATGGTAGGGGTGATGTCTCCTATATTTATATTAGTAATTTGAGATGTAAGAGGCTCATTTTGAATATGATTGATTATCTTATAGACAATAGGAGGTTGAGGGATAATATTACTATGGGAATCCCAAAGAGGAGGTGGGGGAACATTTTGATTATGTATACTTCATGGCATCTGTTGAGGATGGGTTTGAAGATGATTAAAGTTATTTTGCATTTGCATCATTTGATTTGAATTATTAGCTTGAAAAGCATTCATTTGATTAAGGTTTTATAATAGGATTTGATGGGTTTGAGTTGTATTGTTGGCATTATTTGAAGCATTAAAATCAGAATTAATGGCCTAAGTACCATTATGGATGTTATTAGGAGCTTGAGAAGAGTTGTTATAATGTGAGGCACTAGTGGGAAATTTAGCTTATGTGGAAAAAGATGGACTAGTAAAGGGATGAGAATAAACAACACTAGAAGCATGATTACCATGGGTAGAAAATGATTCACTAGTGGATGAAATGTGAATATTAGGTCTTGGAAGAGGCCCACTAGATGTATAACCTACCATGTTAGTAGAGATACTAGGCATGAAGGTAGAGAAAGTCAAATAATAAGAAGTCATGGTATAATAAGGGTCAAAATAGATGGAAGAAACTAAGAAGAAAAGAAACTAGTATCCCCAAATCTATGTGAGAAAGTGAGAGAAGGTGAATGTGGCTCTTTGACTTGACCACTAATCATGTGATGGTAAATGGTAGAAGGATCCTTTCCTTGATGTTGAGAAAATTCATAGATAAAGAAGAGCATTTTAGGTGTATACTCTAATTTGGGTTGATCTTTAAGTGAGAAGAAAGGATTATGAATCAAAGAGGAATAATGAGGGGTCCCATAGTTGGTTTTGTGAGTAGTTATATGAACATTACTTTCATCTAGGATAGGAGCAATAATATGCTTATGGGAGACCCTATGAGGGTTAGTAAGAATCATCATATCCACTAAATTCAACTCAATTTTGTCATCAAATAGGAAGTTCATGATGAAGGAGAAAGACTAGATAAGGCAAATGTGATGCAAAATAAAATAAATACAAAGAGATAAATAAGAGTAAAGAGTTAACTGGGTTGACTTAGTACTAAAAATAGGGTCTAAAAATTAAGAAAACAAGGGACAAAGTTGATAGGGTCAACCTAGTATTGTAGCCTAGGAAAAAAAAAGGTAGATAAGGATACTGTGTCGATAGGTTTAACTTGGTACTATATCCTATGGGTTAGCAAATAATACTAAGTTGATAGGGTCAACTCAGTACTATAAGTAGGTGAAACATATATTTTGTAATAGACTATGTTGAATAGAATGATAATATAATAAAAATAAGAATAATTTTTTAAGTACTTTTGAAATCAAGAAATGAAAGGAAACACACAATCAATTGGGTCGATGAGGATGATTCAATTGAGCACACAATGTAAAACCTTGCATAAACACTGGCCAATGAAAGTTTTTGAAAAACAACATATAATTGAGCAAAGAGAAATAAATCAAATTGGAAAGTAAATGATAACTAAGAGATCATCATGAATGTCATTAGATTATTAGAGTATGATTTTAAATATGATAGGAAGTTGGATGAAAGTAAGGAACTAGAAATCAATCTATGGATGGTTTTAGGATGTTTAGGTTGAAAGGGATCTATGTTGGTAATGGTACTATATTAGTATTAGAGCCTACCCCCTCAATTTACACACCACAATGATAAGGGTGTTATGTATTTTGCCAATATATACCATTAGCCACATGTTTATACTTGGCCAAGAAACCAAGTCGACTTCCCCCTTGGTGATGAAAACCAAGTAGGTAGGCCTTGAGTAGACAATTATTTAAATGAATTTTGAAATTATGTGATTTGGTAATGTGTGCAAAAAAGACAAAAATAGTGAAACTAAATGGTATATTGAAAAACCACCTAATTAGACTATGTGATCTATTATAAGCATGCAAGCAACTAAAAGTGAAAGTGTGAAGTAATTACTAGCATATAATTATTATTTCCAACTTTGAAACATAATATAGTGTTGGTTAAGATGATAGTATATGTAGACATTATATAATAGAGTCAACAGTGTCATTACTGTAGTACTAAAACAAAGGTCTACTAAGAACTATGTTGGTAGTGTCGACATAGTCTTTTAGATAGAAGATAGAATACAAAACTAGGTTGACTAGGTTAACCTAGTTTTCTATATAAGGGTAGTTTTAAAGAGTATAAACTATGAAAAATAGAACTATAATGAACAACATAAATGATAGAGAAAGAGATAAAGGAAACTTGGTGGGTTGGAAGATGCAGAGGAAAGTGATATTGTTGTTGAAGTGCTTTGATTTTTACTTGCAAATTTTACCAAGAATGTCAACTAGGTCAACCTAGTTCTACAATTCCCTATTTTTTGAGACTTTTGAAGAATACTATACCGATAGTGTTGACCTAGTATGTTTTCTAGAAATATAGAAGTGTATTGTGTTGATAGATTCAACCTAGTAGCCTATCTAGAAGTGAAAACTTGCACTGTGTCAACCTGTTAGTTCTAGTAACTTATATCTAATGAAGTCTTGCACAAATAGAATAGAGTCATTTTGATGAAACTATGTGTTAAACTTACACACAAAAATTAGAAACTATACCAGTATTGTTGACCTAGTATTGAAAATATAGAAAAATAATAAATAAAATGATAAAATAATGAAAAATGTGAAATAAAACCTGCAAGGGTTAGATTCACATCAAGTTCACCAGAATGTATGAAATTAGAAATGCATCATGTCTATAAATCAATCCTAACTTAGATAAGATTACTCATATTTACACTTCTGATTGGGGATACATTAGATAGTTGGTAACATGACTAATATGGAGATCTTCTAAATATAATTAGGGGATCTCATATCATAATAAATAATACTATGGAGGGTCCAAAGCCTCTAGTCAAGAACAATCATGAAATAACACTAATTGATTCCTATGTTTTCATATTCACTAAACTAATAACAAGTAAATTAAAGTCTAATCTAGTGATCACCAAATCTTGTGTCACAAAGTGTGGGTAAGAAATAATAAAAGTAATCATGAATAAGAGACATATACTCACATCAATGTATATGTAGTCCTAATACATGGAAGATAAGTGCAAATGCATATCTATCCACTCTTACAAAAGAAGAACAAATTTAGGAATACTTACCTTTAAAGATGAACCCATAGAGCCTTAATATCTCCCTCAGCCAAGGTGATTCACAAGAGGTTGTTGTGGTATGTAAGGATGAGAAGGATAAATCAGTTCTAGGCTACACAACCTATCAATGCATCCAAAAGACTTCTCCATAAGACAAGATATGTATCTCCAAATAAAGTATGAAACCCTAAGATTATTCCTCAAGTAGAATGGTGGATAAGTATATGTGAAATATCTCTTACTTCTTATTCCCTTCTCTAAATAATTAAAAAAATGATCTTGTATATATAGGTGGATTTAACCCTAAGCCCTTCCAAAAGTTTCAACTAATAGGGTCAACCCAGTCGACCTAGTACAATTATGGACAAAAATTTAGTAGGTCATGGGCTAGGTTAGCCAAGAGCCAACCTAGACCCTAAATGAATTTTGACCATAAGAGTACAAGGTTGACCTAGTTGACCTAGTACTATAAATAGTCAAAAGGGGGTTTAGGCTAGGAAAAGGGGGACAAAAGGTGGGAAATGATTCAGGAGTGTAAAATAGAGAAGAAAAAGCTTATGGATATGATTTTTAGAATATAAGTGTGTAGATAATAAGTGGTAAAAGGGAAAATAATCATGTGAATCACCAATGGTCTACCCACCCCTTTCCTAATGTACCCCTTAAGGCATGTACTTAGAGAAATTGAAACTCGATAGGTTATTGCAAGATAAAGAGCATCAATAAGTGATAAATTTTTTAAAATATTATGTGCATACACCATCCTCTTTTAGATATTCAACATAGATGGGATCCACATCTTTCTCATTTATCATCTAAGATTCAAAGGTCCCAAAACTACTCATCAATTAGATAATATGTTGATCATCCAAAATACCTATAAATTATCCACGTTGTCTGCAATAGGTGGGTAAAGAACCATATACACATAGAAACTTTGCATTTTGGATTCTTGGAGTGGTTAGAAATTAGGAATTAAAGTTGCTAGTGAGTTTTCCATTTGATTTTGTTCTCTTGGGATGGATCTGATGTTGAATCCTTCAAAGGACTCAATCAATTCCAACACTTGATGTTTACTCTTATTTAATTAGGTGATCTTACATTGATACTTATTTTTGATGTGGTTAACAACCAACTAGAAATCACCAAATATTTTTAACTACTTGACATTATGATTTAGTAAAATTATAGACCAAGAATAGAAATTCATAATTAGCTCTATTTTTAGTGCAAGGAAATTACAACTTATAGGCATTTAGGTACTACTTACCATATACGTATGTCAAGGCTATGCCAATACCATAAATTTATTTTGATATAGCTCTATCAAAATATAAAGTCCATAATGGAGGACCTTTAAATTATTTTTTATAAATCTTCTACTTGGTATTGAATGTGTATAATCCCACATGCAGAGATGTAAAATCAAAATTCTCATTCTTTCTGTTGTACTCGGTAATCAAGTACCTCATCTTTGATTCTCTATTCACTTGAATATGATTGGATACTCATTTTTAAGAAAACCACATGTGAAAATTCAATGGCCATGTATCTGTGCAGTGTCTTGGACCAATCTTAGCATAGAAAAAATCCATAAGCTTCTAGAATGTCAATGGCCAAAATGTCTACATATTGTTGTGCACGTGGCTCTGATGCCTACTATATGTTCATGTTTAATAATTCTAAAACACGTGGGATAGAAGACTTGTCCAGTTATATGAAAACCCTCTTTAACTTGTCTAGGGTCAAACCCATCTTCCTTAACACAACTATGAACATCAAATTGGTCGAGGCACTTGAGTCAACCAAATAGGTGTTTACATTATTTATGAACATTCAGACCATTAGTATAAATGGTGGTATTATAGTTTAATCTTTATATACCTTTATTTTTGCACTCACAAATTTGGATTTATATAATGTAAAGGATCTCCTATTCAGGTATTTGAGAAATAACTCCCTTTGTTTAGTGATCTAATCCAGTTCATGTAGGGTGATATTGGCCTTGATCTTCTTCATGTCCTCAACAATGTTGTACCCAACTCTAATTTTTATTTATATGCTCTATAATTTATCATCCCTCCTAAGGGATGTGGATTGTTGTTGGCCCAGGAATATGGAGGAGTAGTAACATAATTGTTTAGAGGTGTCTAAGTAGTAACCAACTACTTGGTCCTTAGTTTATAATTGTTCATCTAGAACTACTGGAATGCATGGATCTCATATGCATTATCCTCTAGTTTATTATCATTATCTACTAGGAATGGGAGATCATAGGTCTCAAATACCATTATTGTACTATAATGTCTTAGATCAATAGAGGAAAATGGTTTTGTTTGATTGACAAAACCTTCCTACCTATTCATGTCCTTATGAAATATTTCAAAATTAGTGCAAAACTTTATGTAGTCTAGCTCACTATGCTACATTATGTTGTGAAGTTGGTACCAATTATGAAGGGTTGATTTCATGAAATTTATTTCCTATACCCTATTGGGTGGCTATTATTATGGATTCTTCTTTAGACTATTGAAAGTCTTGGTGTACCTTTGGAATCCAAATCTTTAATTGGTATTATGTACCCTAGTGTTACCCATGCTTTTTTACATGTTTTTAAAATAATTTCTTAATTTCTAATCCATCCTTTAAATAAATTCCATTTATTTTTTTATGGAATAAAAATTAGTACCTTATGTAGAATTAGTATTGACTAGTATCAAGAATTTTTGTATGGTTTTTTTATTTAAGAACAAAATTATTTAAGAAGTTAAGGTGTTGATTGGGTAGAGCATGGGTTAAAGGCACATGAGAGTACCACTAGTTCTGGTTTTGGGCCCTAATATTTTGATTTGCATTTTGAATTAGGTTGAATTATAGAAAAATAGGGCCAAGATTGAGTGGGGTGAAAGATTGCATATAGGGATTCAATTATTTATTCATGTTGATAGTTTCAACATAAGACAAAGGTAACATATGAATACTAACAACTCTACATAAAAAAACAACCTTCACAAGGTCTAGTGTATTCTTTTACATTTTTAAGGCCAAAGTCTTAGTAGGCTTATAGGTAGTTTCAAGCCAGATATACATATTTTTGAACTTATCATTGAAGGCTCATATTATCTCATTTGGTTCCCTTCTCATGCTAGTGAAGTGTTGATAAACAACATTTTCACTAGTGATTTGGTCAAACTGTGCGAAGAAGGTATTTTGACATTGATCCTAAGATGTAAGTGATCCTTCTAGGATATTATAAAATTGGTCATAGGAAACATATTGCAATATGAAGGAAAAAAGTATGCATTCCATGTCTTTGTGGGTTACATTCCTAGGGTGACCTTGAAGGACTTTATGTGTTCTTCAACAGTTCTACTACCTAAGGGAGAAAAGGAAGGAATATACTTTTCAAATTTTCATGGTAAATAATGCATAAACCTAAAAATGTTAATATTATAACTAGTTATCCAAGTTGGAGATAAGGTCATTGGGAATAGGGGATTATGATTCATATGCAAAGGACATTCAAAGCAAAAATATATTATTATGAATAACTATATATTAAAAGAGACAACTCATTTAAAAATTAAAGTCTAAGAAATTAAAATACATAACTTCTTACACAATCCACAAGTTTGGAAAAAAAACAATATTTTTATATCAAGATCAATTACAGAACTTTCCTCATAATTTCATATTAATTTAAATAGTCAAAATTCTCCTCCCTTTGGTATTAGGATGATACACGTATATATAATATTTGGATTGGGAAGGCCTCATATCTCAATCAAATTATAAAAAATACATATCCAAAAATATCACTATATGTTAAATCTCATGCAAATCATGCATGTATAATGATGATTGATCAAAATAGAATTCTTCATCAAAAATATAATATATATACATGTTAAATAAGTTAGGAACTAATAGTTCCATGTTAAATAGAAAATGTAAATACATAGGTATATTTAGAAGGTGTTGATGTAGCACTAATAAAATAAGAAAACTATAACATAGCTATTTTAGAAGCCAAAGTCAGTGGAACTAGAGTTGTAGCTTGTGTTACAACTAGAACAGGCACTAGAACTATAACTATGCCAGAACTAGTTGCCATTATAGTTATCTTAGTAGTTTTTAAAAGTGTCATATAAGTAGGACCAATTTGAGTTTGTAATAGTGTGTATAAGGTGGAGTAGAAGTGACCCCTTTTTCTTAAGTTTTTTTTGGTAGCTTCCATCTATAGATATAGTGTGGCTTGCATGGAATTTAATGTCTATGGTTTCAAATGAAGAAAATCTCTCTTAAACAACTGAGGAAACTTATTTATCAACTTATTTTGTGTGTATAATGAAAATATAACATAAACATGTAGTGTCTCAATTACTATGATTTTATCTCTTGAAAAATTCACCAATTTTATTATTTCATCATTGGTTGTATAAATAATTCCCTCAATCTTTGCTCTAAATTTGTCAAGTGTTGCTCGAAGGATATTATTAAAAATAGATCTAGGAACTAATTACCCCTATGGGGTACCTACCTAAGTGACTCTTAAATATATCAATATCAAGACTACTTACCTTTTGTGATTTACAAATTGTTAAACTAGAGCTCACATTTCTTGATGCCACTCAAGTAAGTTATCCCTTTTGGTAGAAATGCAATTTTGTGCCCATGTAGCCTCAGATGCTATTATTAAATTTAAATGGGCATAAGCCTTATACTTGGTTGTTTGGATTATAAAATGTATCTTTCCATCAATGTATTTTATTCTTTGAAATAAGTGAAGAATATATCCCCAAATGGCTTGGGATATATTCTTTGTAGACTTTATTAAACCAATACTAACAAATAGTCTCCTATTCATCCCCTGCAAGTTATCCACAATTTACATGGGAGCCTAGATGGTGCTCCTCTCTAGTTTCCTCTATATAGGTTGATCAAATCTTTCAAACATATATTTTATAAACCATCTAGCAACATCTAAAAATGTTTAGGAGACCTCTCTATATCTGTCCAGGTCTGAGGGATTTATTTTTATTTGTTTTGTCAAAGAGATTTGTCTTGTCTTCATTATAACTTAATCTATTAACCTTTGGAAACCATAGTGTAGACACTCAAAAATTTCACATGATATTTTTATATGTCAAATGGCCTTAGACCCATCTCTAACCCTGAGATTAGTTAATTACCTAGCTAACTAATACTAACACACCTTTAACTTGAATTTTTAATCCATCCAATTTTAACTTGTTTTTACCCCTTTTTGTCTAAGTGCTTAACTGATAATGGTTAGCTTAAACGGTGCTAGTCAGGTCTCCCAACCTACTTTAAAATAACTTCCAACTATGAATGAGATAAACATCACACAATTTATCAATGTTCTTATGTGAAGCAAATCATCCTTAAAGCATTGAAATTAGCAACTTTTTCCTCCTTCCTAATAAGAAAATTCATCCTATAAAAGGAGAAAAGGAGGAAGTAAAATAGATCCATAAAAATTATGTTTAGGCTATCATATTTTGTTGTGCAAGTATCCACAAAAATATGTTTCTAGGCTATCATATTTTCTTGTGCTAGTAAACACAAAAATTTGGGTCCAAGCTATCATATTTTATTGTGAAAGTATACAACATTCCTTGAACAAGAAAGTAGCAACATTGAATACTTAAACCTCTATCGAGATCACTTTCAAAGGCCAAAGGATTGTCACTTTGGCCAAACTACTTCCAACCTCCTCAACTAGCCTTTAACCAACCTCAACAATCAAGCTAAATATCTAATTTTCATCATTTAGGTACTTTTATTCCTTCTCACCTCCTTGTTTGAATTATACCTTCAAATTTAACCATTTGAATAGACCCCTGACCATATCTCTGATCAAACTCCTATCTAATCATTCACCCATTATATAACCTTTTAATAATCTACCCAAAATTGATAGGTAACTAGTAACGATTAGCACAACTAGAGATGGTTACCACAATCAAGGATAGTTAGTGAACCAATGATGGTTAGCTAAATTGATCATGATTCACTCAACTAGCTATGATCACTGTGTGACAAAAAAAACTAGCAACCATAAACCAATAGCCAAACCTCAACAAATCCTTATTTTTTATGTCCCTGTTACCTTATATACCAAAAATATCCACCTAACCTTGACCTAAACATTTATATAATAATTTAGCATTTACCTTAATGTTATTATGTTATAACTAACATTTATTTGAAAAGTATTTATTTCTTTAGATTTATTACTTCATGTTATGCAACCTTTCCTTTCCTTTCAACATTAACTTGTATTGAAAGGTGGATTAATAGCCTCCTACATAGCTCATGCTTCTTGGATCTATCTTATGCTAGGTAATCCACCTTAATTATTGTATAACAAACAATTTTTGTTTAGTGTTTTCTTATTATAGGCCATTCTTCCCAAGCTAAAGAAGTGTTCCCATCATCATCTAGATTTACGTGTGCACTTTACTAGGTATTATTCTACACACCCCTATTATTGGTTTCTTACTTGATTTCAAATTAATAAATGACCAAAAATTAAGAGAAACATTTTAGCATGCTTGGTGGGAACCAGTTCCATTTTTCTTATTTTATTGTTTTCTCATCAAACGAAATGCAAAAATTTCTTTTTGGGCTTAAAATAGACCTATTGTATACATTGATAACCTACTTGTATTAGTTAATCTATTAACTTAGAGGGTAAATTAATTAATCATGGATTTCACACTTGTTATCACATATTGTAGCTAAACCACATAACTAATTAGCATATCAAAACAAACTTGAGACAAAGCCTGACTAAGATTTCACCACCTGGTGGCAAAATTTACCCCTTCTTGGCCATCTTACTTGGATTTCATCACCAAGGAGAGAGCCAAATCAGCTCTCTGGTTGATTATAAACTTTGAAACTCAATATATTTTGTCTATGCACCTAACACTCTTATTGTTTCAAGACTATGAAGTGAGGGGGTAGGCCCTAATACCAAGCCATGTATCGAAGTTCAACATAGATTTTTTCTTGAGAGCCTAAACACAACCCAAAATAAACCTTAGATTTATTATTTATTACCTGATCTACAAACCAATTTCTTCCTCATACAATCTAAGGCATAAGCCAAAAGTGATTTAAAAAAGAATCCTAGCTATCAAACGCACTTTAGTGTATGTATTATTTGCCTTGGGATCTTTTCTTCTATTTACTTTATGTTTGAGTTGTGAGTTTCATTATTTATTAAATTTTTCTCAAATTTTATTATTGGAAAATGGTTAAAATAAATAAACCAATCATAAATCAACCTTTTACCATCAACATTATACCATTATACCTTCATCTACCTCATCTCCATCACTTTGTTCATATGGAGAGCCCTTTTATAGTTTTCCCTAGATATCCTAACTTTGATAGAATATAAAAAAAAAACCCTTTTTCCTTTAATAATTACCTTTCATAATGATCCAATCATACTCCTAATCTCACCTATATTCAACCCAACCTTACCTATAGTCAATCAAACTTCAACTTCAGTCAATCAATAAAATATCAACTACAACCTGAGTTGGTTATAATGATAATGAATTAGATAATCACATTAGAGTCATTTATTTGTGCTACCCATGAATAATCAACCATCACCAAAAACTATTAAAATATCAAATTCAACAAACCAACAACATATAAACCATTTGATCATCATCATACCAAATCAACAACCCATCAACACCAACTTAAAAATTATCATAACCAACCTCAACTTCAACCTATCCAACCTTATCAACAATTGTGTCATTTACCCCAACTTGCTTTGAGGTATCCATATTTATCTCAACACTAAGATTCAGTTTATCCTCTTTTCCATCCAAAAAATGTATCAACCCAACCTACCTATCAACCTATCAACCCACCTATCAAACTATTCATTTATCAACCTTAAAAATGTTACCCAACTTATCAACCTTACCAAATCCAACCAACCACTATATACCAAACCTACATTACCTATCAAACTCATCTAACCTACCAAAACTATCAAACCAACAAACCTCATCAAACCAACCAATTAGTTCTCAAACTCAAGAACCATTGGTGCACCATCTTCCTATGCAATACACCCCATAGGGGGAATCACATGCCTCAATCCTTGACAAATTCTTAGAGGATTCTATCATTAACCTTCTTTAAATAAAACCCATCAATATTTCTCTTTTAAAGCTAATTTAGTTTATAGAGAATGAATTTTGTGCATATCAACATACATACATGACATAAATAAATGTGGCTCTTTTAAGATGCTCATTCAAAAACTTATCGATCACAAGGAGGTTTCAAAGGATATTCCCTGTGTTTCCCCCAACCTATACTTGAATATCTTCAAGGAATAAATCACTGAATCTCTTCCTTCACTCATTTTTGAGGAAACCCATGACCAAAGCCCTCAACATAATGAGGCCCATCCATTTGATTTGGTATTTAGTGAAATTATAACTAAGGAAACCCTTCTCCAACCCTTAAACAAACCACTTGTTAACCAAGTATAATATTCATTCATCTTTTTTGAAATCAAGGAAACAAACCTTTTCCACTCACCCATGTGGAACCAACAAACCTTTTCCACTTTTCCATGTAGAACCAACCAACCAACCAACCTCTTCCACTCACCCATGTGGAACCAAACAACCAACCTTTTCCACTCACCCATGTGGAAGTAACAACCAACCTTTTCTACTCAATCATGTGAAACTAATCCACCTACCTCTTTCACTTACCAATTTTGTAGAATCAACCATTAACCTAACTTTAACAACCATTAAACCTACCAAACCTACCATCAACCCTGCCTTAATCCTTACCTTATCTACCATTAACCAAACAAAACTTACCATTAACCCAACCAAACTTACCATCAACTTAACCTTACCTATAACCATCCACCCAACCTTACCCTACCAACCAAACTAAATAATCAAACCCACCCACCCAACAAACCAAATCAGCCATTTATCTTACCTCTTTCAACCAATCAAACCAACCTCTAGACCAAGTCAATAAAAACACCTTTTAACTCAACCATAACCAACCTATCCAACAACCCAAACCAATATCAACCTATCAAACCTACCAAATCTATTCTATCCTACCTAAATCAGGTCCAACAATATTTTCAAAGAATTGGTGCACTAAAGGAAATCCCACATAAACCACTAACTACAAACTTGACTTACTAACCACTAACAAATAAGAAACCATTTTGGGAGGTGGAAGAATTTATCTTCACCCCTCCTAAATTTTTTTTATTAAATAACACCTTACTTTGGAATCTTTTTCTCACCTCAAACATCCATGGAAAGATCAAACTAGGGGAAAGTTTTCTACATAAGGCTCTCACCATTTTTTAATCCAAACCATACATTCACACTTAACCAAACTAACCCTTAGCATTTTTGCCTCAATCTATTAACCACACCTATTAACCAACCAACCTTGAATTATTAAATATTATGTTTCTCCATCACCCAACCTTTAGAAAGTACCTTATTTATAAACAAAACTAAAAATTAAGTGGTACATCAAGTTGAGGCAACTCGTTTGGACACCACCCTACCTATTTAGGAGTCACTTTATTCCCCCAAACCATTGTTTTTCTCCACTAAACCATCACTTAACTAGCCTTTCCCTTTTTGTCAATCCAAATATTTTCTACGTCTAATCAAGTGTCAAAAATTAATTAGGGAACATCTACTCTTTGTTTTCTCTCAATTGGCTTGGACCCTACACCATAACCCATAAGTATGGATCAAGAGCTTATCATTTGTCCTCTCTTGAGGAAAAACCAAAACCTAAGCCTCTTAATGCTTTACATCTACATCATTTATTTCGTTAAAGAAGGATCACATTCACTCTTGTGTCTAACTTAAGATCATCCTTTGGTTTAAAATATTTTCACCTTCACCTACCTACCCCTCCTCCTCTTGGGGATAACTGATTACAACATATGACCATGTGATTATCCATCATAGTTATATCCCAATCCTAAGCATGGATACCATAGATCTACCCAAGGCATGGTTCTCATGGATACTTTTCATCTCTAATTAGATGGAATCACATGATCATTTTTCTCTCAAGCCACCTTCCTTCATATATCATTAACCTTTCATGTTAAAAAGTCTTTCCTCCATAAGGATAGACCTCTAAGCCTAACTCGACTTGTCAATGTCTAACTCTATCATTTGAAATCATTTAGGATACCAAAATATCAATTAGATCCACATCTCTAGCATTGTAGACTACTCCCTTGAAGGAAAACTACCCAACATTAATAGTTACTTTAAAAAAAGACTGCTCCCTTGAAGGGCAACTATAAAATTTTAATTTTAGACCACTCCCTTAAAGGATGGATATGTTTAATAATCATTTGAAGCTTCCTTCATCGATCAAATTTATTAACCTATTAAAGTAACAAAAGAAACAAATAACCCTATGCCCAAATCAAAGAAAATATGCCACAATTAACTCTTATATGTGGCATTTGTAGACTTCTCACATTGATCAGTTTGCATACTCTATTAAGATATAAACTTGTAAACTATAGTTCTTTTGTCACCTATAGAAGGGGTAAGATAACCCACATTAGGTTACCATATCACCCATTTCCCATTCAATCATCTACCTATAACCTATTCTCCCTTCATACCCTCTCTAAAATCAAGGGACTATGAGCTTACTTGATGCAAAGTGATCAAAACACCTTTTTTTCAGTCAAAGCATGTTCATGCAAAGAATTTTATAGGATTATGTTCACTAAGTCAATCCAACTACAATTTCCTTTTGTTAGGTCCTTACCAACCAAAAACATCATGTCTTTTCCTTTCCTCTCACACATTTAGTTTGTTACCTAAGTATACTTTATGTGATTTCATTATGTTCCCCTATCATATAAAAACATTTAAACATCATTCTCATCAATGTGATCATAAAAATGTGAACTATAAACCATATCCTAACCATAAATCCAAGAACCATCAATCATAAATAATCACATCACAACCTTATAACATCATATTATCATCAGAAAACATCATCAACATCATCTATAAAACAATTTCAAAACATCATCATATAAAATCCTATCTATGAACCAAATTATCCTACCTATGAACAATATTATCAATAAACAATGCTTACATAATCTATCACATACCCATTTTACAATCTATAAACCACAATATAACCATAGAAAACATAATCAAAAACCATCTAACATATATTCATGATCATGAAAAAACACATCACCAATTCTGTATGAACCAACCATCATTTACACTATCTAATCAAAATCATGTTTCCATCACATCCTCATATAACCATCTTCTAAACATCAAATGCCTAAATCTATTGAGTTTATATCTCATAAGCATCAATCATAAACCAAACTTCTCCACTTCACATTCTAGTGGATCAATCTCAACTCAACCAACCTTATCAACCTTAACCAATCAAACCAATCAACCTAATTATCAATATATCAATCTATTAACCTATCAACCCAACCAACCTATTCTACTTCAACCTTCACTGGATCAACTTCCAACTAATAATACCTCATCCAAGGTCAACCTAACCTCAACCACAGCCAAAGATACCCAATTATTTAATAACTACCTTATGGCATTACCTTTGGTTCGATCCCCTCTAAGAAAAAGGTCACAAATTTTACATCTTACCTTACCCAACAAACCAAGCAACCAACCAAACCAAGCAAGAAAACCAAATCAACCATTTATCTTACTTATTTCAACCAACCCAACCAAGTAAGAAAACCAAATCGACCATTTATCTTACCTATTTAAATTAATCAAACCAATCTTTAAACCAAATCAATTAACCATAACAAACTTATCAATCAACCTAAACTAGCATCAACTCAACATTACACTTGAACCACTACCTTTAACTTAACCTCTTCACCAACTAACAACTCACACCTAATAACTAACAACTCTTGGGGCATGGCTAAATTCATAAATACCTCTTTGATCCCTAGTGCCTTTACCTTGAGATCTTTTTCTCACCCTAACCACCTATCAGGGAGTTGCTTATTCTCCATAAAACAACTAACCTTTGGGTATTACCTTCTCCCCAAACTATTGAAGATCACCTTTTCTCCACCAAACTTGGACCAAGCAAACCTTTAACCTTTTAGAAGAACTACATTTGGCCTAAATTTCTTTTTAGATTCCTATCCATAGAACTATGTAGGAAAGGTCCACTTGCTTAGTACATCTAGATTTAACTTAGAAATCCCCTTCTAACCCATACCTGATCAACCCACACTTTCACCATGTCTACCTCAATGTTGGTAAATTTTAACCATGATCATTTTCATGTTTTTTGATGACTTTCCATTGGTCCTTTTGATCATACCAACTAGCCTTTCCATGTTGCACTTTTAAAATTTATACCACCTTGTGCATAACTTGACCTATTATGTTGTTTTGTAGGAGCACTTCCTACCCTAGATACTTGTGACCAACACTAACCCTATCCAGATGGCTTCATAGGCCTATGCCAATCAGCTATGACCAATGTTATGGAATGATTACCCCTATCATATGTCTTTCTAAGATAAACCTTATTTTTAATAATATTATCAACTTTAGTCTTTTCATGATCTTGACTATCACTCTTCATTGCATTTTATGCACATGATTGCATCTCAAATTACCAAGCCTTTCATGCCACCCACCTCATGACTACCCATTTACCATTTATCAAACCCTGACCCAATTTCACTTTTACCTCATCAACTCCCAGTTTGAGGGGGAATACCTCCTCCCATATTTGGGGTAATTAGACCTTGACATAAAAACCATTCATTTTTATTTTGTAGCTTATCAAGCGAAAGCCACATAGTAAAAAGGGGCAAAATATAGACACTCAAAAATTGCACATGATAGTTTTAGATGTCAAACCACCTTGGACCCATCTCTAACCCTGAGCTTAGTTAATTACCTAGATAACTAAGCCTAATGCACTTTTAAATTGAATTTTTAATCCATCCACTTTTAAAATGTTTTAACTCCTTTTCATCTAGGTTCTCGACCGATGACAGTTAGCCTAATCAGTGATGGTTAACTTGACCAATGCTGATCAAGTCTCCCAACCTACTTTAAAATGACTTCTAGCCATGAACAAGATAAACATCAAAAAATTTATAAATTTCCTTATGTAAATAAAATTAGCTTTAAAGCATTGAAATTAGTAACTTTTTCCTCCATCCCAATTATCAACTTCATCCTACAAAAGGAGAAGAGGAAGTGAAATATATCCACAAAAATTCATGTCTAGGATATCATATTTTCATGTGCAGGTATCCACAAAAATTCATGTCTAGACTATCATATTTTCTTATATAGGTATCCATAAAAATTCACGTCTAGTTTATCATATTTTCTTGTGCAGGTATCCAACATTCCTTCAATAAGCAAGTAGTAGCATTGGAGACTTAAACCTCTATTTGGATCACTTTTGAAGGCTAAAGGACTATCACTCTATCCAAATTACTTCCAACCTCCTCAACCAACATCAACAATTAAGCTAAGTATCTAATTTACATTATTTAGGTACTTTTGTTCCTTCTCACCTCCTTTCTTGAATTAGACCTTCAAATTTAACCCTCTAAATAGACCCCTGACCATATATCTAATCAAATTCATATCTAATAATTCACCCATTCTACAACCTTTTAATAATCTATCTAGAATTGACAAGTAACCAACAATGGTTAACACAATTGATGATGTTTATCATAACTAGGGACAATTAGTGAACTAGTGAAGGTTAGCTAAACTAATCATGGTTCACCCACTTAGCTATGATAACTGTTTGAAGAAAAACTAACAACCATAAACCAATAACCAAACCTTAATAAATCCCTTTTTTTGTGTTTCTATTACATTACAGACTAGAAACAACCACTTGACCTTGGCCTAAACATTTATTTAATGATTTAGCATTTACCTTAATGTTATTTTGTTATAACTATCAGTTCTTTGAAAAGAATTTATTTATTTAGATATATTACTTTCATGTTATGCAACCTTTCCTTTCCTTTCACCATTAACTTGTATTGAAAGGTGGATTGATAGCCTCCTAGATATTTCATGCTTCTTGGATCTAGCTTATGCTAGGCAATCCACCTTACTTCTTATCTAATAAACAAATTTTGTTTAGTGATTTATTATTGTAGGTCATTCTTCCCAAGCCAAAGAAGATTTCCCATCATCATTTGGATTCACATGCACACTTTAATAAGTATTCTTCTACACACCCCTATTACTAGTTTATTACTCGCTTTCAAATTAATAAATGAGCAAAAATTAAGAGAAACACATAGTTTTTATCTTAACCTTTCTCAAGGTGTTAGTCTATATCAAAATTAAACTTTACTATGAGTTGTTCAATAATCACTAAATATTATGTTCCTTCTTCTTTATTTTGTAACTACTAAATCCATGAAGGAATTTTCAATGCAACATATTTCTCTATTTTTTATGATTACCCTATTGACTATGTTTGTTCTGCATGAGTAACTGAAGGGGATTTCCCTAGGGGAAGCATGGCCTTTGAGGAAGATGTCCCTACCACATGAAAATGAGAAATAACTTTCCTCTATCCAATATCCTACCTTTAGATATGTGTATCAATTACATATTTTACCTTCCCTAATATTTTATGAACTAAAAATGTAAGTTAGTCTACCTAAGGTGTTTGGCCAATAGGCATCTCTAAATGTGTAGTCAATTTATGAGGGGGTGGATAGTGTATTAAAATTTGAGGTGGATACCAAGTTTTCAAAATGTACCCTTTGGCTTGGCTTAGGGGACTAAGAATTGGTTCCATTAAAGAATGAGTAGGTCCCTAGGGTGCTCAATAGGTTTTGAAAGTAATTAGTAATAGAAGTGTATGCATACCCAATATTCATAATAGTGGTGGTATGCCCCATAATAATAAGCTAGGATGAAGTAGGCAAAATTAGAATTCTATCTTCTTGAGGTTGTTTTATTTGACTTAAAGAATGTAAGGAATATACTAAACTAATTTTAACTATATTAATTGAGGTAACTATTAAATAATGAGGACTTGGTGGACTTACAACTTAGGGAGAGATAAAATTTGAACCAATTTTTATAGTTGTCATTGTATTGGCCTGAGTTAGAGAGCTTAGATGTGTAGTTTGGTATGGCTAGTATTTTCTAATATGTAATTTTTATTCTTTCTCTCCTTTTATTTGAGTAGTATGGAGATGGTTTTTAGGGTTTCTCATAATATGAATACATAATTATAGTCACCACATAGACCACATACGACATCATGTAGAGGTTACCCTATGGTAAAATTCCTAGATTTGTGATTTTTGAAATCAAGTTGGACTTGATAATATCTCTTAATGAAATGATTGAAAAACCATATATTTTGTTTAACAAGGCCATATCAATTCTCACCCCCAGTCTAAAGGCTGAAATGGGGATATCTAAGGCAAGGTATTAAAATACAAATTCAATTATGTTACCAACCCATTCTTATAACTTATTGATGTTGTTATTAAGAATCCATGAATTCACCATGTCTTTCTTGTATGAAATGTCTTAGAAAGGGAGTCTGTAATACCTTTCAAAGGAATTTACACTAATATATTTAATCAATGTTTTTCTAATTCTAAAGTGAAATATCTTCCCAGTAACCTTGTCATTAATGAATAAATATAATAGATTAATGCAGGGCATTACCTTTGGTTTGGTTATTGTGTTGTGAAGACCAATTTTTTTATGACTAAAGTCATCCTTGTATCTACATGTGAAAATTGAAAGTTTATCCTCATCCTTGTATGGTTCAATTTTGTTGATTGTATCCCAAATGGTGGAATATGATGTTTGAACTCATAGTTTAGAGCTACTGAATCAAACATTGTATTAGTGTATTTAGTTGGTCTCATAATTGGGTATGTAGAGGGAGTTAGGATATGAGATGAGGAATACATTAAATTTATTATTTAAAAATGATTTTCTATGTGGAAAATTTTTAAATTATTTGTCACAATGGAGTTATGGATTTGAATTTTTCACTTGAGCTCAGAATTTGCAATACACTTGATAGATAAAAGGCAATGTAATTATACTGGAAATGGAAATTTGAAATATATTGATTTAGTTGTGTTGGATTTGAGAATTGAATTTATTAATTCATTTATTTTTGAAAATTAATTTTAATAATGTCCTTCAATCTTTTACCTATTTATTATTTACATTTAAATTTCATAATACCATCTTCTATGACTTTTACTACCATGTGGCTTCTTCTTCATTATCCTAGATTCTTAGTCATTTTAATATGATATATGTTTATTTTCTACTTTTTTGGTCTTGGCTTTTATGTATTCATTATTTTCTTACATGGATTCAAAGGATAAATGTCTACATTTTTTTATTTTTCTCATAATTGAGTTATAGTTTATTATGCTTTATCCCTTATACCAAAAGCTAGTGGTATGATGACGCATGGATGGATCTCATTCATCTACTTGCATATGAAGTTTTTTATATAGGAATATGTTGATTTCACCTTTGGGATAGTGGGATTATGATATGTGGATGATTATTGATATTCTACTTTCTTTAATTTTCATACTTGATTATGCTAACATCATATCTAGGCTAGTGGAATGATGACACTAGATAACTCTCACTACTCTACTTGCTTGTGAATTTATATAAATAGTACTATGTTGATGTCACCTTAGATATAGTAGGATGATGACACATGGATGTATCTCTCTACTCTTCTTATTCATGGATTTTTATACACATGAATATGTTAAGGTCACCTCTAAGATAGAAGGATGATGACACATGGATTAATCTCACTTCTCTAATTTCTTGTGACTTTATGTACATAGGATTATGCTAACATCACATCTATGGTAATGGGATGATGAAATGTGTAATAATCTCATTTCTTCACTCACCTTAGACTTTTTATACATAGAACTATGCTGATATCACCTATGAGATAAATGCATGATGACACATGGATAACTCTAACTTCTCTACTTACCAAAGAATTTTCATACACATGAATATCCTAACATCACCTTTAGGCTACTTACATCCTTTAATTAGGTTTTGAGTTAGTGAATTGATGCCATGTGATAAATGAAATGAGATCCAAGAAGGCCTAGGAAACATCCAAGTATGAAATAGCCTATTCAAAATACAACATAGATAAAAACCTGACTAAAATCACAAAATGTCATCCTAGTTAGCTTTTAATTCATAAATCAAGCATACATAAGCATAAGTCTAAGTAAAATTAAAGGAAAAAAATAAATCATGTAGTATGCCTTAAACATATCTTTGATTTGATTATAACTTTGAAATATAATGAAACTTTGAAATAAATCATGTCGATCAAGTATAGTAAATAATAGATATCAAGAGAGGCAAACAACTTCCTTTTAGCATCATATAAATCCTTGTGTTCTCTTTTTTAAAACTCTATGTTAGAAACTTCTATTTCAAAAGACTCCAAATAATGATATTTGATTATCAGTGGGTCCTTATTTGAATTTTTAAAATGGGGTGTGTGTGTCAGGGCACAACACTTACCACAAGAATATCCTATATAAATACAATGTCTAATAAGGACTTTCTAAGCTTAAATACTATTAATGGTGTAGAATAACCGATTTGCACACAAAGTAACACTTTTTTGTAACTATCTATGACACCCATTACTCCTTTTCCCTATGTGAGGTAACAAACATCCCATGACACTTTATGAAAACCTATAGTTTGTTTAGCATTATCCCAAAGAAAATATTTGATAAACATATCAAGTTTATCATATGATACCTTCAATTAAGCCCATTAGGAATAGTACTAAACATGAATGGAAAATGGAATTTTAGTGAATATTTTAAACATCCCTAAAAGAAATAAGAGATTGGTAGTTGAATACAAAATTTATTTTTTAGCTCTCTAACATGTACTGAAATAACTCAAAGGAAAAACTATTAAATACAAAGGGAATGCTAAAGAGTTTAAATATTTTTCATGTATTGACTCATTTCCTTTAAAAACATTTAATCTAATCTCGCAAAGGCATCATGCTTTGATGAAAGCCTTGAGTTTTGGCTCATTGTAAATTAAAACTTGGGGATTTACAAAAAATGGTAAATAAATTCAAAACTTCTTTAAAGGAAGCTTCATTTTAGTATGAGTAAGAAAATAATCATGTGAAAATTGGCCATTAATAAGTTTTATCTTCTTATAAGGAAACATAACTCCTATGATAATCTATTTTTTTATCTCTATAGGATAATAGATAGAAAAAACTTTAGTGGCTAAGATAAAGAGTGCTGGAGTAAGTGGAAACCCTAATCTAATGGAGAGAAAGAGGATAAAGATATTAGACTTATGAACATTAATGGTTAAATAAGTGGAGGAATAAAAAAATAAAATCTTTACAACTAAGAAAAAACCTATCCAGGCCCTAAATATTTTAACATGGATATTATAATGGTCCATTCAAAGTTATAGGATTTTATAAAATCAAGATTCAAAAGTAAACTCCATTGGAGAGAGGCATCATCCCATTCCATACCTTCCCAGAATGAAAAAATGCTACCAAGTATATAGATACTTTTGATAAAAACTTATTTTCTTTTGTTTGGCAATTTTAGGAAGAATATGATAGATGTGAAGCATAGAGAATTTGAATTTCATTTTGTAGGATAAATTAAACAAGGTGATGGGTTGACAACTAGTAATTCACTTTGTATATATTGCTATAGGTACAAATTAACATTTCCTAGGTTAATAAGCTTCCTTAAATATATTAGATACAAATATTCACAACAAACTTGAAGTAAGTATAGTCTAATAAATTACATGTGGCTTTATAGATTTCATAAGGTAAAGCATCCACTCTTGGTGCTTTATCATTTTTCATGTTTTGAACCATTAAAAATAATCATCAAGAGTGAGTAAAAAAACATAAATCCATTGACCATAAAATATTATCTTTGGAGGAACCACATCCAATCATTTTTTCAATTATTGAATCCCCTCCGCAATATATTTATTGGTTTGAAAAACAAATTTTTAGTGGTCTAAAAATGTTGACGATATTTTACAAAGATTGGTGAGATGATCATGGGAATTTTTTTATATAAAACTTAATTGGCCCTTAAATTTTTGAAAAAACATTTTGATTCTCAATCATACACTTTGAGAAAATGTAAGTGGGCTCAAATATATGCACCTTTGGCTATGTGGAATTTTATATTTGTATATTATGTTTGATTTTAGTGACCAAAGCCTATAACTAGGTCTTAAATGAAATTAATTAAAGCTACACAATAACCCTCTAAAATTATTTAACCAAGGAAACATCTACCCTTTTTTTAACCCTCATTAATTTCCTTCCATAGTGATTTAGAAAAGAGGTGGTGTGATTGATCAAACCATTCCACCACTTGATCTATTTGTCATGACATGGTAGACATTGTAATAGATTACAAAACCAAGATATGATTTAGATTATAGCCTCATGATTTAGGATTTATGTGTTCATAAAAAACTAATTACAAAATAATTTCCACAATCCATCTCCCCACTCCAACTGGAAAGTGATGAAAGTATGGTTGAAGAGAAAAGCCTCTAGGTGAAAGGTGATAACTTTCCTTCTATAATGTTAAAAGTGAACATATGTTTTATAGTGAACATAACAAAGTCAAGAATTTTGAGAACACAATAACATCTAAAAAACATATTAGACCACATAAACTAAGGATTTGGGCTTAATGACTATTTCTAAAAGATAGGTTTGAACAACACCCAATGTTTTTAAAAATAAACCATGGTTCATCCTCCCTAACACATCACCACATTAGTATAAAACCTTCCTTGTCTTTAGGGAACTTAATCATATTAAATTTATATAGATGATCCAATTTTAAAAATTCAAGTTTTTAGCCAGCATTTCCATAATGACACTCTTTCTAGGCCATCATTAGGTTTGTAGACATTAGTGAGCATGAAGGAACACTCATCAATGTCAAAGGTGACCTATTTTAAATGAAATTATAGGTTCTATCCTAATGTAATAAATAGAGGGTAAATTTATTGGAAAATCAACATAATTGAACCACCACATCCATCCTCATGGGATGTAGAATATTACATCGAATTTGACTAGATCCTAGTAACTAAAATTATAAATATTTTTGACATTGGTTACAAGGATTGGGAAGATAGAGTTTAATTTATACTATGGGTCTACTAAAACACCTATAAAAGCTTGAACACATACACTCTTTTCTATTTAGTTTATGGTAAATAATTTGTTCTATTAGTGGTGTTAATTGTATCATCACTAAGCATAGTGTTTGTAGGGTGATTGGATAAATAATCATTGGGCATGTGGCTAAAGAAACTAAATGAAAAGTGTATTTTATCTAGATGGATTGAGGCTGTTGAGAATTCATGAAAAAAGGTGTGTCATGTTAATGTCATAAAATAAATAGTCTTATTCAACTGTGCACATTTTTTATTTCATGAATTGAGGTATTCCAAACACATTAATATATTAATTATTAGGTGGATGGGACCATACATCATCTATGACATTCTAGAGATATGTGTATGCAAATTATGCATATGATATGACAAAATGTTTTCTAAGAATTTTAATGAAAGTAGGTTAAAACCATACTGTTTGTATCTTAGATTTATTGATAAAAATAAGACTAGATTCTAGTTAAAATGTCCTAAAATAATCATTTAATGTCATTTCTTTTAGGTTTTTTTTTTAAAATTGGTTGTGTTTCTTAATAAGATATAATTTTACCTAAGTGTTATTGTGAAAAAAATTTAGTGTACACACATAGAGTAATTCATAATGGTCTTATTTACTCATCATTTATAGAAGGATCAAGTAACACAATATGATGACTAAGTAGTTATGCACAACATATATCACATGAAAGGGAAAATTTTACATGAAGATTAATAAATATTATTTTCACATGGTATAATAATATGCATATAATCATATAAGAAAAATCTAATACACACAAGTAATATATGCACTAGAGGGCCATGCACATAATTAATGTGGGTGAAAATGAGAAAGGGAATAAGGATCAAAACACCATCTAGATAAGGAGTCAGGAAATATGTGGATACATGAAAAAATGATCAAGTATTTTGATAAACTAGATTTTTGTGGATAGGGGGCACATAATAAATAATAAACACATAAATGCTAGGAACCAAAAAAATGAAAATGGCATAATTCATGCCTAGTGGAAGAAATGCAAAATATGATGTCACAATGATATATAAGACATATGTAGGTACAAAAATGAAAGACTTGATGGAGGGGATGGAAAATGTGAACATTTTAAAGGAAATTAACACCATTTATGGTTATAAATATAACACTTTGGGGCCCCAAATGTAATATTTTATATTTAAATATTTAAAGAGATGGGTGTAGAAGAGATTTAAAGAAAAGGAGAAAGATTTTGAGATAAGGAAGATGAAATTTAAACAAAATTATAGAACTTAATATTACTTTGATAAAACAAATATAATCCATCATTCTTTGGGACACCATGAGTAGTGGTATTTAGGCTGAAAGGAGGGAATTCAAGTCATGGGAGAGGAATAATTACATCACATGGTTTTGGCCACTATTAATGTATATTTGAAGATTAAAGACCGAGTAACTAGTGAATCTTTAATAAATAAATTGGATCATAATGACACTAAAAATAAAAATTGTAGAGGTAATCACTTTAGAAAAGGATAATGAACTAAAAGGAATGGATACAATGGTTATTTATGAGAAAGTGATCAAAGAAAATTATAAGATATTGGTACCTCCACTTACTATCCTATTGATGCAATTTTTTGAGTCTGTTAAATGTGTGGAGGTTTTTACATCATGTGTGAGATATTACATGGTCAAATATTTCAATAATTGAGTGTTAAAATATAAAATTAATGTTAAACTATGACTACCACATTGACACTTGGAAGACCATTCCATACAGGTTACCCCTTAAAGATGCATCCATAAAGAGAGCACTACCATTATTTGGGAAACTATAGAATTTATTTTAGTTATTATTATTTCATGGTATCTTATAGTTATGGAAAAAAAAATCTAATTTTGTCTTCAAATTATGGTAACTACCATTATCTATGAAACTATATAGTTTAGTTTGGCTATTATTATTACATACGCACAAAATGATATTTTAATTTGGGGAAAGATGAATTAATTTAACACTTTATAAAATCATAAAGGAAACACGATTGAGGAATTTAGGAGAAAACATTAGGCTTCCCATGACAATAAAATAAGTTAACAAGGTTATAAAATAACTAAAATATCATAAAGGTGATACATCATGCCCATTAAAAAGTTGGAAGAATGTGCCTATGCATAAAAGCTTGTCTGGTCAATGGAAAACTTTTTTTGTAGCATGATGAAATTTTTATAATAAGTAAGTGGAGGAAAATATGTGCCAAATTACCATAAATAATGTTTAGTTTAACTTTATAAACTATAATCATGATGAATTCATTATGGGCTAGAGGAAGAGAAAATAAAAGGTGGAACATTTTTTGGGTGAAATTCTCATTTTTATTCTATGTGAAAAGAAATGAATACAATAGAGGCCTCATGATCCATCATTCACCTATCTGTTATGAAATTATTCACCTATGTATAGGTAAAACTTACATTCATACCTCACACAAATCAATAATAATTTAAAAACAAAAACAACCTATTATTACAATACCCTTATCTCTACCATAGGGGATGAATTTAAAATAGCAAATGGGCCACTATAAGCATACAGTATCTATGCATAACTTAAAATTATGATAAATCATTCTTTAATGAAGGTGAATTTTATGGAAAGATATGGAATGAAAAAATGGATTAAAAAATGATTTGTAATAATGATCAATAATGTAGAAAGGGAACTCAAAAAGATAAAATGGATCCTTCTCAGGAAAACAAATTCACAAACACTGGATGGAGATAACATCATTTTAAGGTACACTTTTAAGTATATCACACAATATATTACATGGGAGGATGAATACTTATAAGAAGATAACATGGTCATATACCCAACAATAGTTGAGATATTAAAATGAAAAGTGTAAAAGTTAATTTATGCCCTTAATCTTAGTAAGAAAAAATGAAAAAATGAATAATTAAAACCCACACACATATGCAATGAGACAATTAAGAATAAGAAACATATACTAAAATAAAGACTAGATTCCATGAGAAAAAATATAAATGCACATGTGTTGATGATGATGATGATGATGATGATGAACCATAGTACTATATAGAAAAACCCTTATAAACAAAAAGAATAAAAAGGAGACATATGCAAGATGGAACAAACCCATAAGAGTAATATTAGATATACCAATAATGTAAGATAGATATTGGGGTTTTCTAGACTAAATAAGATACCAAAAAGGGTGAAACCAATGAGCATATGCAGGTTGATGGATATGCATGAATAATTCTAGAGGTATTAAATTAAATGATTATGGATTCACCAAATATAGAGGTTATGATAGAAGAATACATAGACTAAGTTTATAAAAATGAAATTCAGGATGCATCAAGGCAATAATATCTATGTAAGGTATCTTCTACTCAATCACCACTAATAACTAATCTTATACTGATGATAATAATAGTTAAAATAGATATGAAAAACATAAGTATAGAGATATGGATGGTAAGCCTAATAATAGGGATCATGATGTGAAATTCATCTATGCATAAAGTCTCCCCACAAAAATAGGTAAAGTTAAAGACAACACATGTGGAGCCATAACTAAAAATATAAGACATGGTTCAAAATATCCATCTATATAAGAATCCATCTATTAGGATGGGCCTCAACCTAAATTGTCACATAATATAAGTGATTATAATGGGAAAGGAAAAAAGGATACGATTTAATACAAAGTATAGGTTTCAAAAAATTTAATTGATATGAACTCTGAAAAAATTGAATCCAAGGAGTATGATCTATAAAAAATATCACATAAGAAGAAGAGGGATTAAGTTCCAAAAGTGGAAAGGAAAAATTAAATTATGAAAAATATATATTTTAAATGTTTTTAGGGAGAGAAATTCCTTAGAGACACATTGTAAACAATTATATTGGAAGTTTGAAGTGTATATAGAAGATACAACTTTTGAGTGTCCATCAGAATGCCTCAATCATGGAAGATCCCTCTCAAAAATAATGATAACATAATATAGATAATTTACCCAAACCTCTTGATGGAAGATCTATACAAGATGGCACTCATAATATTGGAAACTAAAGTGGATTTCCAAAATTTAGTGATTATTTTGAACACATAAGAAACACATAAGTAGATGGAATAGAATGAGAAGAAACACTTGATCATTGAGAATAATCTCAAAAATGTGAGGCTAAATTAGCCATAAGATGCAAAAAAATATGTCAAAGATTAACCTTTTTATCTCATAGATATATTAACCAAAAAATAGAACCAATTGATCACCTTGATAATTTTATTGGAAAGTTGTTTTAGAAATAAATAAGGTGAGCTTAAGGAATAAGTTGGGCCTATAAAGATATGATGAAATGCTATAAGATAAAGAGAAATATTTTTAAGCTCATATTGTAGAATTTTGCACAAATATAGTAAGAAGAGAAAAAATAGGAAGATATTGAGGCCAAGTTGTTCACAAATAAGGATAAAACTAAGAGGAAACACATGCTAAATGAATATAAGGATATCAAATATCAAAATGAGGATCAATGTAAATAATTTCCCAAGACCTTCAAGAGACTTTAGTTGAAGGAAAGTGACAAATAAGATGTTTCAATAGAGTCACATGAAATATAGTTTTTAGATCTCCAATGAACAAATTATAAAGGAATTGAGTGTGGAAAAACCCTTTAGAAATCCATTTTTTTATGAGATCCAAACTATAATTATTTTAGTACACACTGCAATCATGCGTTGGTATTTTTTGAAGTTGAGTTTTAGTAGAGTGGGCCAGAAATTATCAAATTCATCATGGGATTAAGATGACATGTATAACAATGGAAAATATAGTTAATTTGGTTGGTGTTGACCCCAAATTTTTGCTAAGTACACTAATGCACAAGCATAAATCCAAATAAATGCATACTAGTGAAAAATGCATGTTTTAGCTAAGTAGAATAACATGTGGTAGTATATGAAATAATATATAGTGTGTACATAAAATTTTATTGATATATGAACATGTATATATTAACATGCATGAAAGTTTTGGATAAGGGATTCAAGGAATTTTTTTCTATGTCTAGTTATGCACCCCAGAATAGAAATGGGCTAGGGAAAGTGAAGCATAGGATGACCAATGATAATATCAAATTAAAAAAATAAAAAATAAGAATTTTTAATACATATAGGTTTTTGAATAATAAGGTTGGTTTTCATAAAGCTCAAATGCATGAAGATCAATATTTCAATTGCACAAAACATGGGCTATAAATACAAAAGGCACAATTTGAGATGATTATAATTACATTTGGTATAAGGCACAAATATTAATATAAATCCATTGAGATAATTTATAATATTATTTTACATTTATACCAAGATAGGTCTTGTACCTATAAAACATCACTTACCTTTTGTAATAGGTTGTTAATGTTTTTCCTTGTTAATTTTTTTATTATGCTAGTATGTTAGGATGTAGAGAAAGTTACAATTTTTGGATCTTAGACTAGATATTTATTTTTTGGATCTTAGATTAGATATTTAAATATATTCATTCTTATGTATATGAAAAAAATTATGAATGGATAAAATTCATTATGGGCATTTGTTGTCTACTTAATGGTATTATGTGATTAATTTGATCATCTACATGAAAATTGAGTTTTTAATCTTTAATGGATGTCATTTAGTTTAAATGGGATAGGGAAAGTGAATAATAGGTCAACCAATGATAATATAAAATTAAATAAATAAAAAATAAGGATCTTTAAGACATAGAGGTGTTTGAATAAGAAGGTTGGTTTTCATAAAGTTCAAATGCATGAAGATCAATATTTCAATTGCATAAAACATGGACTATAAATATAGAAGGCATAGTTTGAGATGAGTATAATTACATTTGGTACAAGGCAAAAATATTATTATAAATCCACTAATATAATTTATAAGATTATTTTACATGTATAACAAGATAGGTCTTATACCTATAAAACATCACTAATACATCACTCACCTTTTATAATAGGTTGTTAACCATTTTCCTTGTTAATTTTTTTATTATGCTAGTATGTTCAGATGCAGAGAAATTTGCCATTTTTGGATCTTAGAATAGATATTTAATATTTTCATTCTTATGTTTAATAAAAATATTATGAATGAATAAAATTCATTATGGGTATTTGTTGTCTACTTAATGGCATTATGTGAATAATTTGATTAGCTACATGAATTTTTATTTTTTAAAAAACTTTAATGGATTTAATTTAGTTTAAATATTTAAAAAAAAAAAAACCCAATATTCTATCTTAGAGTCTTGAGTGAGCATATGATTCATACTTAAGTGATGAGCCAACATGGTTATCTAGAATTATTTATTGGGTTTGTGTTAGTGGCATAGGATAACCAGTAACACATTGGAAAAAACCCAACAAGCTTCATCCATTATTTTATCAAATACCTAATGTTTCCATTACTACTTATACCACTATTAAAACTATTCCAACCCTCAAAGTTACCATCATTCAAAAATACATGCAGGCTATGACAAAAAAAATTAATTTCTCTCTCAAGGGTCTCAAAACCCATGTCGTAATGTCATTTTGCATGAATAGGTTCATGTTCAATAACCGAACATCTTACTAAAGAACAAACATCAAAATGGAGCCCATGTATTATCCAAGTCCTTCTTATATTGATTATGGCAATATTAGTAATTCCTAGTTATCTTCAATCAATATAAATGGAAAAAGTGTTATTGATGTTATTAACTTAAGACTCAGAGGTTTTCTTAAGATATTTATTTAACTTAGGACTCAGAGGTTTTATTAAGATATTTCTTAAATATTACCTTATAATGTAAATCTTCATATATAGGTATCTATTTGCATATAACAGTTTTATTTAAGAATATATGATGAGATATCATGAATACAACTATAAGGTATCTTCCCAACTACTAATCAAAATTACATTCAAATCCATACATTCATTCTTAAAAACAACTAATAGAGAGAAAATAGGGTATTATATATCCATCACATAAGTTATTATAACTCTATTAGAAAGATACTAAGCTTTAAGAGGGAATTGATTCCTACCACTATTTGGTAGATTTAGCATAACTACTCTTAGTGTGATAGAACAAAATCTTTAAGAAATAAAAAAACAACTAAAATAAGTGAATGAATAAACCTATATTACATAATCCCCTAGATCAGTTTCCAAAAAATCATATTATTCGGTTTTAAGAAATATTTTTGAACTTTATAACTTATCTAAGATATATTAAAACTCTACAAGTTTTCAAGTTTTCTTATACCAAAAAAGTATCAGTTAGCATTGATCCAACAAGGTATTCCTTATTAATACATAATAAAATATCACTCCATTACTAAAAATATCACATATGTTTGGTCAATGAGTGATCGAGATATTCATCCTCCTTGTAAGCATCACATCTATAGAGTGTTCCCAGCATTAAAAAATTAATAACATCATATCATGGTTATTAAAGGATTTTTTCTACATCCTAGCCTTCAAGAGAGACATAGATTATTATTTAAAACAATAATTTTTTTAGGTTTTCCACAAATTAAATGAGTTATGAAAAGAAAGGGTGATTACACAAAATTGAACATGTCAAATTTTTACTAATCCACCAATAATCATTATGCAAGGTAGTTAACATGTCAATCATAGTTACTAAATTTCTAAAATTACTCATAAAATAGATTCACAACTATAATTGATCTAAAGGAAAGATTTTATCATATTTTAATTTAATTATTTTAACATATCCATGATCAAATAAATAACTTACATGCAACTTAGGGTTAGGGAAATAAATATCACTTGCATAGTCATAAAATAGTATTTTACCTCTTAGAAAAAGTAATTAAATGATCATAGTATTATAAACTAAGTTATAATTTATTGATAATAGGTAAATTATTTTATATAAACCTAAGTATATTATAACGTAATTAAGCATAAAATAAATATGATTAATCATAGTCAAAACATATTATGCAAGTATTAAATAAGGGTTATCTATAAAGGAGTAAGTTATGCTAGTTAAACATCAATCTTAGCCCTGGTAATTCTTCCAAATTCTAAGATTTAGACCAAGCCTTATTTTAAATAGAACTATTAGATATTAACACAAATCTTATATAAATTCAAATTTATAAACATAGTTAGTTAATAACTTTCCAAAGTTTCATCAACTAAACCAACCATTTAAGAACACATAGGTTTACCTTTAGTAAATCAAGTTACTTAGAAACTTCAAGTAGGAGAATTAGTCATAACCATGCAATATGAGTTATCATGGTAAGTAAATAAAAAGGGGCCATTGACATTTAAGAATCAAACATGGATATTCAAGAATTAAATTACCATAGTTTTGAATCCCCCTAAAGCCCATAATAGATTGTATTCAAAACCAAAACTAGAAACAATCCTAAGTAAAAGTAAAGAAATGCAACCAATAATTATTTCTCAAGTTTTTTTTAGTGTTATCAACATGATAAATGGTAACAACACAAATAATTCATGCCAAAACTATACATATCTAAATATAAGCAACCTTACCATTATAAAAGTACACAACCAATCAAAACATTCACCTTATGCACTAGTTTTGGTTTGGTATGCACAACTGGATAATAAGAAGGTACAATTATCCTTCATATTATCTATTGAAAATATATGTAATCCATTAGAATAGGTATAGTGTTAGCCTAGGTAAAATGGATGAAATAACATATATATATATATATATATATATATATATATATAATCTTATTATTATTTTTGTACAAATGTAAGCTTATAAAGCTTACAAAAGGAAGGAGGTGTTTACAAAACCAACCACCAATAGGTCCAACCAACCTGTAAATAAAATATAAACAAAAGTTAAAAAAATTAAATACTTTGGATCAATAAATGATCCCAAAAAATTCACCCTTGATCTAAAGGGGTATAGAAAGACTGGAGCAATGAATTGTGAGTCATTCAAGTAGACTCTATCACAACTACAACTGGTACACTATGCATCCTAAACTGATCACATCCTAATCATCCCCACACTATAGTAGAACATGATCATGCACTATCTAACTAAATAAATCCTTACATAGAATCCATCTAACAAGTGACTACCCTTTGTCCTGTGTATGGCACATCTCAAACTGATGCCCAATAATCACCAACATCTCTCACAGGCCTTTGCTCAGCACTAATAATGCTAGAAACACAATGCTAACTCATAATGCACATCATTGATAACTGATCAAAAAACCAATATGAAATATCTTCTCCCCTATCAAATGAGAGGTGAGAAGCTATGCAACAAATAAACCAAGTACAAATCATTGAAATGCTCCACATCAAAGATCACATCATCACTACATCTATGAAATCAAAGTACATAAGACAAAAGTGATATTACATCAAATCTAAATCTTGAGCCTAAAAGCTCACATAAGATGGGTGTGTCACCAGCTCAGAATATATAGTCATCAACTATGTAGCATGAAACTTTACAATCATCCCATCCATCAAAAGAAGATGCATAAGAATATCTAAAAGAGTGACTAGAGTGAGTGGAGTGATCAATAATGTTTGATTTTTCCTTTTATCAATGTCGAGAGGACCTCATTTGAGAAATAAATTCTATAGAGAGATGTCCTATGCCACCATAATTTTAGCATATGGTCTCACATCCACTAGAACTAGAGGAAGAATATCCAAATGAAGAAGAATGTTTGTGCTTGTGCTTATGTCCATGTGAATTTTTGTGGTGATGATCATGCTTTGGAGAACCATAATGATGTCTATGTTTAGGATAACTTGAATGATCCCTATATCCATATTTATGCTTATGTCTTGAAGAACTAGAATGATTCTTATGCCTGGAAGTGTGCTTCTATGAGTGTCTATGTTTCTCTTTATGTCTTATGTTGGGCTCATACAATGGATTTCCTATTTTGGAATAGTGTGCCTCCTCAGTAGATTTATTCTTTAAAAATTGTCACTCATATTAAGTGAGTAACTCACAAATCAAATCAAATGTAGATTTATTAAGCTTATCACTAAGTTGTAACATCTCTAGAAAGTTCCTATAGCTTGGGCTAAGGCCATTCAAAATAATAGAAATGAGAATTTCATCATCAAATTTTATGATAGTAGTGCCATATTCTTGTTTTAAATTCTTAATGCGTGACACATATTCTGAAACATCTTCATCATCAGTGAGTTTAGTGTTAAGCAACTACATAAGGAGATCAATTTTCTTGTAAGCAGGTTGTTTATCATACAAGTCTTTTAGAGCTTTCCATGATTTTCATGCTTCATATTTGTTGTATTCAATGTGAATTATGACTTTTACACTCCAAGTTGATTTCAACAATGTGAGAGCATGCTTATCACATTTTTGGAATTCAGTAAGCTTTGCAGCTTTAGTGGGCAATGTGGGTTATTTTTCAACTACATCTCATAATTCATTGAAAATTAACATGTTTTTCATGTTCATTAACCATGCCTTATAGTTTTTAGGAGTTAAGTATCCATTTTTATAAATTATGCTCAAAATTTTAGCCATGGTGTAGAGAGAACAAAAAATGAAGAATGTTATTGGGGTTTGGCCTTTACTTTTGATTAGATTTTGATTTAAAAATAATTCTTGGGACTTGTAAAAAATTTACACCTTATAACTCCACTTACACACTTATTTCTCCAATATTTGACTTTTTCAATACAATATTTTTACCAAAAAAATACTTTTGGAGGGTTTTGAACTTGTAATCTCTCCGTTTACAAAATCTTGACAACTAATTACTATAAGAACTATTAAAATGCTAAATATAATTTTTCTATTTAAACCTTGAGGGTTATGATTTTTAAAATCATATATTTGTAAAATAAATTATTTGTTCATGTAAAATTTTAAAAAATATTACCCTCTACTTATTTTTGATTTGGTGCTTTTTACTAGTATGTGTCAAGGACCCCACTCATCCCATTCATCAACACAGTGTTGATGGATGAAAAAAGATTCAAACCCTAAGTTTATTGGAAAACATGCTACCTCTACCCTTTGTATAATAGGTGTGTTTTATGAATCAATTGTTTATTTCTACTACCATACAAGTCACTTTCACCATTGTATAAAGCATTGTATAGGCTAGTTTAAGCATTTTAAAGACTGTGGAGCTTTCAGAGACTGCATGGTGTAGATCTCTATTTTTAAATAATTCAGGTTCAAATTAGAACAATAATAACTTTGTGAAGGTTTAGTTTAGTAAAGAACCTAAACATCTTTATGGTTTTCACTCATATAATTTCTTAGGTTTGGCAAACAAAAAACTAATTTTATTACACCTATGCTTTGCTATGAACTGTTGGTATTAGTTTGTATGAGGACTATGACAAAAATAATGCCAAATCACTACTTGTAGATTGATTCAATATTCTCAATCCTCCTTTGTGTGTTTTGGATCTGATACCACTATTAGCCCAAGTAAAATGGAGGAAATAACATAGAAATATATTAAAAAAAACAAAATAAAATCTTATTATTATTTTTTAAATGTAAGCTTATAAATCTTATGAAAGGAAGGAGGTGGTTACAAAACCAACCACCAATGGGTTTAACCAACCCATAAAAAAAAATCCAATAAAAAATAAAACAAATTAAATACTTTGGATCAACCAATGATCCCAACATATAGTGGTTTAAGATAAATAATTAAAATAACATAGTGATTCAATTTTTCATTATCCATTACTTTTGAATTTATTGAAAATATCTAACAAATTAAAACACAACTAATTTTATACTAACCATACATATCAGTATGTAGTGATAAAATATATAGGAAGAATAAATAATAAGTAGTTCACCACTTATATTGGCATTGACACAATCTAAGGAGGTATAGTCACCCTTAGATGTCATAATTTCAAAATAAGGGTCATTGTTCCCACTCAATAACTATTCTAAGAGAACATAGTAAATAAAGAAAACTCAAAGATAACACATAGTCCAACGTGCACTAAAAACTTAACTATGACTGACTCATTATACAGGGCTAAGAGAATAATATAAATTAATAATAATAGACAAACCAAGGTATACATAGTGAAATAAATCATCGTTATATTCAAATATAAAATCTTAGTAAGGTATAGTCCTAAATGTATATCTAACTTTTTTCTTAGAATAAACTAATCAAAATAGAGTTATGGGCCCATAAAATACAACTTATCATAAGTCATTTGAAGGATATAACCAATCCACACTAAATGAGATCATAACACCTTAAGTGTTGGCCTCTAATATTCCTACACCCACTCCCTATCATGCGTACATATGGAATTATTCTCCTAATGTAAACACTGCTACCAACTATTTGTCTAGTAAACTATGTGTGATTTCAGCCCTTCTCATTTTATAATAGAGGTTTTAGATTCCAAAGATAGTGATTTTGATCTACCTCTAGATTTTATTGATCATCTTCACTCAAAGGGAGTTTCTATGGTTAACCCTAATTCTCTTGAAGATTTGATATTGGTGTCATTTCAACCTCTTCCTATGTAAGATAATCCCGATTGTGTTTTTTCTAGGGTAGAACAATTGAATATAGTTTTAATGAATGATGCATCTCAACCCTTAATTGGAAATGTAGAGATTATAGATTCTATAAAAGGTGGAGAGTGGATGGTAGTGAAAAATAAAAGGAAAAGAATAGGAAACAATTTTTTGCCTATGATCCCATAAGGATAAAGATATGGGTGGGTCTTAGAGATATTTATTTGTTTTTTTTTTTTTTTTGAAGGGTTTGCTCTTGGCTTGTGTGGCCTTGGTTGGTGATTGTTTTTTTTGTCATGAATGTTATATCTGGTTGATATACCATACCAACTTATTTATTATATATGGTTTGGGGCCTTATTTCTAAAAAAAAAAAAACCTTTACCAATAATAATAAAATAATGATTTAAACTCTATAAACTTGGTTGATTTAGTTGTGTCCACTTGGCGTATGCCACATAACATAACTGATCATGCTAAAATTGATTGTGTTAATTTCATATTAACCTCAAACATATTCCAAAAGGAGATGGATAACCTTGAGATAGTATATGCACCTGATAATGACTCCAACCAAGGTGGGGTAAATCTAGGTATTACCATGGTATTAGAAACATAAGAGTTCCCATTTGAGAGTGATAGTGAACCTAAATATAACTTGGATGAGGTCCATGCATTTAAATAATTCCAAAGGGGAAAAAACTACCTATTGAGAAGTAAATTCTAAAATCTTTTAGCCACATCCGCTCCTTTGAACAACACTCAAGTTAAACCTAATAGAATCTGAGCAACAATCCTTTTCCAACTAAATGAACTACCATGTTTTATCAACTAAGTAATAACCTTACACCATTATAAACTAATAAACCATTAGAACAAAATAAATTAGGATACAATATTGTAGAAAACCTAAAGAAAATTAAGGCCAACATAACAATGTTTGAGTTGTTCTAAATATATAAAAATAAAGAATTATTATTAAAATAATTATCTCATCCTAAAGGGAAAGAATCTAATAGGAAAATTAATGCTCACATTGTGGTTCACAAAGAAAAGACTAAAACCCCTCCTTTCCATGTAACAATCTAAATTTTTGGTAAAAACTTACACAGTTATTTGGTGGATTTAGATGCTTCTAAAAAATTGATGCCTTATGCAGTTTGCCTAAAATTGGGTATGAATCCTTAAAATTAAAATAGAAAGGTTGCTCAATTAGACAAGTCCAAGGTTAGGGTGATTAGGTAACTCAACCATATTCATATGTAGTTGGCTTCCAATCCAAGAGTGCAGTAGTTCATTGATGTTCAGGTGGTTGATATGTATATGGTATGCTTCATAGAAGATACTGATCTAAAACACTAAATGGATACATGGAGACCAATTTCTCCCATATGTGGCTTCCATGCCATGGTATACCTAACCAAATCAAAATCAAAGAGAGAGCCAAAAATGACTCATATGATCACCAAGTATAACAAGATGAATGAGACCATGTACGAGGAGTTTGAATTAGGTTATACATGTTCAAAGAGGAATAGGAATATTCATACACTAAAATTCACCATACAAAAAAAAATAAAGTTATAAGAGTTAGATTAGTTAGAGGAAGAGGATTTATTTTATGTGCCTGAAATACCTTCATTACATAGTTTCCATTATAAATGGAAGTAAGAAACATACTGATCCAAAGTCATAACATAGTTGTCAACAATTCATGGTATTAGAAACAAAAGTCATCAATTTTGACCATGTTGGTCCAAGTGAAAACAAAGAGTTTATAGGCTTAGAGGATGAAAATTATTCCACTCTAAATAGTCCAATAGCCACTTTTTCCACTAAGGACCTAACCAAAAGGTTATTATCAGCCAAATAAAAAAGTGTATACACCATATAGGTTGAGGAAAATATAAAATAAGAAAACATAAAAATAATACCTATCTCTCAGAATTTACTACACACAAATGAAGATCACTTGTGGACCCTAAAATTTGATGGCTCTAAGTCTAAGAGTGGGTGTGGTGCTAAAGTTGAACTCATTAATCCATGAGGAAGGTCATATTTATTTTCAAACTATTTTCAATTTACATTCACAAATAATGTTTTTGAATATGAAGCATTAGTACACGACCTCTAGTTCACTTTTAGAAAAGAATTCAAATATCTCAAGGTGCCTGGTGCTTCAGAACTAGTGATCAAGTAAGTTAGAATCTAGTATGATTATAATGACAAGTGACTATCCATATGTCATAGATAAGTGTGGAATTTAATATTATACTATGATGCATTAAATATTCATACACTACCCTATATAATAAATTGCATATCATATGCATTGGTAATAGTTTCTAGCACATTATAATTAATTGCACACACTAAATTGAGGAGATTCTCAATGGAGTTAATTCTTACTCATTTTGTTCCCTATAACATTAGGAACTCTCAAGTATTCAACCATGATCTACATATAATTTACTTCATCATTAACACAAATGTATTTTAATCACAAATCATTAATGAAGATGATAGCATGGAGTTCAAACTAGATGAAGGAATAATAAATCTGAAAAAAAATAGTATAAAGAAAGGGATGATCTCACTAGATAAGTTATTTGACATGGATTATTAATGTGATAAAGATAAAATAGCTCCTAATGAAGGTATTCCACATGAGTATTACAATCTGGGCAATGTAAATGAATAAAAAAATGTGCTTATAGGCACAACTTACACTCAAGATTAAAAATAAAGGATTGCACAAGACATAAAAGACTTCAGAGATATTATTGCCTAGAGTTATGAGGATTTTAAAGTATTTAATAATTATATACTTACTCATACTATCCCTCTCAATCCAAATGTCAAATGATTACACTAGAGGTAAAGTCTAGTGAATATATTATTGGAGATTTTGATATTCAAAGAAGTGTAGAAATTGCTTTCATATAGAATCATCTTTCCTATCAGGAACTCCATCTGGGTTGATAATCTAGTGCTAGTTTGAAATAAGAATGGAGAGATATGGATTTTTTTAACCTAAATAAATATTTATAAAAAGATAACTACCTTCTGATTTCACTAGATAAAGTGTTACAAAAAGTGAATGGCTCTCAAATGATGTCATTTCTATATGGTCATTCAAGTAATGAGTAGGTAATGGTAAACTATGAGGATAAAATTAGGATAACATTTATAAAGGAATGGGGAACATTTACAAAGGAATGGGGCACATTCACATACAAAAGGAAGTCATTCAATCTGATAAATATTGGTGTTGTTTTCTAGTGTGTCATGTATATTACATTCAAATATATCCTTCATAAATGCATTATTGCCTACAAGTATGACTTAAATATATTTTACAAGAATAAAGGAGACCATGTGAAGGATTTGAGAATGGTACTATAGATATGTAGGGAATATGGAATTTATCTGAATCTAAGAAAATTTATATTCAAGGTGACTAAAGGAAATTTTTTTGGGCACATCATCTATGAAAGAGGTATTTATATAGAACTATAGATAGTGGATGCAATTATAAAAAACACACCACCTAATAGCATAAAAGAGATGAAATCATAATTTAGTAAGATTAAATTCATGAGGAAGTTCATCTTAAGATTTATGGAGATAGTCATACCACTAAAAAACATATAAAATAAGGATGATAAATTGAATGGACCATTTAAGCACAAGTTAATTTCACTAAAATCAATAAATCAATTTTAAATAATAGTTTTTTATAATTCATGAATACATGCAACTATTCTATATCTATTATTTTTCATCAAAGCACTCAAGTGATACTTTATTAACACCAAAAAAAGAAATTAGATATGTGAGACCTGTCTCATTATGAGTTCTCCACTTTGAAATGTTGAACTAAGATATTCAATGATTGACAAAAAAGATTTGCCTTGATCAAAATAATTAATAAGTTTAGTAAATACATCATGCACATCAAGGTATTTTTCATTGTGTCTAACCTATTTGTAAAAGCAATGCTAATGCAAAATGAGTTAGGTAAGCAATGTGGTATGCGGATGACTATTCTACAAGAGTTTGATCTAGAGATCTAACCAGTGAACACTGTGTCAGTTAAGGACTTAGTAAATCAATGGTTGAAGTCAATCCACATATAGTTTTCTAGTAGCATACAATTAAAAATATCACAAATGATGACTAGTATTAGGATGTGGTTTATTACTTGTTAAACAATGAGTGCCCAAGCCACTTTAAATCCACTCATAAAAGAGTGTTAAACCTAAAAATTAATAGTTTCATAATAAGATAAGATGTATTATATAGAAAGAATCATGAAGGCATATATTTGAGATGCTTAAACAAATAAGAAGTGGTTGAAGTACTCAGTGATTTCTATGGGAAATATGGAATTGGTAAGATATTAGGTAGTGCTATAGCCCATCATATACGCAGATTAAGTTATTACTATCCACATGTTTTTAATGATGGTCGTGCTCATGTTTGGATATGTCATAATTTCCAAGTTACCATGCATAGGGAACGTACCCCTACCATGACATTACATCCACTTATTGAGGTCCATCCATTCACAAAATTAGGATTAGACTTCATGGGAGTTATAAAGGCTAATTACTCCATAGGACACAAGTTCATTCTTATGATAACTAGCTACTTCAATCGTTGGACCAAAGATAAAACATTTCATAATTGTATAAGTGATTTATTGAAAAGCCTATTATCACTAGGATGGGAATGTCATCGACTCTGGTATGTGATAATAGTCTTGATTTTTTCTCATTAAAATTTATAGAATGTGCATATGATAATTATGCAATGCTCAAATTTTTATCAAATTATTACATTAAAGGTAATGGGGTATATTAATCAACAAATAATAATGTACTTTATGTAATTAATAAAATCTTATAAAATAATCCTAAGAACTAACATAATGTTTTAAAAATTGCATCATGGTCTAATAAGACTAGAATTAAATATTATCTGATAAATACCCTATATCATCTATTAAATGTCCAAGATCATATCTTACATATGAACCTAAGAATCTCAACCTTGTAGTTCATAAGAGACTACCTAAAAACTAATGATAAAATATAAGCTCATCTCTTAAATCTGAAACAACAAGAACAAAAATGTGATGCAACCCTACCACACTTTAGTAAACATCAAGGAGTATTCAAGTGTTGGTTTGAAAAAGGAGAAAAAATGAAATCCTTTTGGATCTTTTATCTATTCCTCCCTTAGGACAAGGATCATGAGAAAAATGGATAACATGGTAATTTTGATGCCATGTGGCTAGATCCCTACAAAATCACAAAAATATAGAATTCATTCTACCTATGGTGTCTAACTAGTGAGGATTCCCCATTTGCATTCAATGGAATGTTTATAAAACACTATTTCTAAAATTGAATTATCTTAGTAGGTACTATACATACTTTCTCTTTCCCTTTCCTACTTTGTTGTTAGTTTAGTATATTTTTCTTACTTTTCTTGTTTTTCATTATTAGTATGGCCTCATTACTTGTATATTTTTATCTAACCCATCTATTTTTCCTTGTGGTTTCCCATTTTGGTCAGTGAGTGAATAACTAAAGGCATGTAGATAAGTGACATGAATTACATTCTAATGCGTAAGTACTCTAAGTAGTTTGTAACATTGGATTCTATTTTTGAATCAGTTTTAAAAACTTAATATATCATGTGTGTTATAATTTTTTTCATGTTTGGATAATATAGGTAAACTATTTAGTTAATAAAATAATTATATTGAAATCAAACACAAAAATCACATCTTAATAGTTTCTAGGTTTGCCTGTAGGAACCTATTATGGTGAGGATCTAGGGTGAAAAATATATAATTATCCATTTGTATGGATTATGGGGTTCCCAACCTTTGAAATGTTAAAAATAAATAAAATAAAATTAAAAAAAAAATCAATTTTATAAATATTCATTTCCTGGGTGATTCAAGAAACTTCTACCAGGGCTATGAACGCTCGACCCGTAATAGATCAAGGCCTTGAGTGGGATCAGAGATAACTCTATTAGCTTTATGGATGCCTAGATGATAGAAGCATAATGCATATGAAATAATTATCAAAGGAGGATTCACTAAATTTATGGTTGGAACCATATTATTTAGTTCTTTTAGGTTATAAGAAATGGAAATTACCTCATATAATGGGTCAATGAGAATGTCAAATTTGTTCTCTTAGATATTATTATCTTATCTTATCTCAAATATATTCATGTATCATATGTATCCTAAAGAATATATTTTGGGTTCATATACAAATTTATTTTATTCCAAAATATTCAAGAGAATTTTCCAATAGAGTTTTTATTTATTTTTGCTTGCACAACAAGCCCTAATTTCATCAGAAATCATGGAACCCCTATTTTATTTTAGAATATGGTCTTATGTTTTGGATGTGTTTTGTGTATTTTTTATGTTTAAATAATTATTTTGATGTGATAATGTCCCTAGAAATTTAAATTAATATTTTAGATATGTTTTTTTTTTTTAACCAAGTCTGAACCAAAAATTCTCATTATATACACTTGGTCTAAAAATCACATCTAAGACTTCATTGAAATAATTATCTAAATTTACCTAAGTCTAATGAGTCTTAGTTATTTTCAAAAATATTTTTAAATGTATTAAAATTCCCCTTTAAGATAATTTGACTTAGAATTATGCATATTATCTAACTTTATTTTAGATTTTTTTTGCATCTTTTATTATAAATTTGGTCCATTATTGCTTCATTTTGAGTTAGATTGACAAAGTTTTTATATTTATTCATTTTTGGACTTAGTCACTTTATTTACACTGGGTTAAATTGACTATGAATTTATAAAAGGGTAATTATACCAATCCACTAAATTATATGCATTTTTCTTTCTTTTCCAACTTTTATACTTTGTTAATTTCATGAAAATCAAGTAGGTTGACTGCATGATTTCATTTTCCCATAGGTTTTAGCTTACAAAATTTTCCATGTGGAAATTACTCATGGCTCTTGGATAACCAAACTTAACCTCGTAATTATTTTGTCACTTAGTCACATTTTAAATTTGTGACTACATTTTTTAAAGATGAATCTCTTGACTAAGTGAAATGTTTCCACTTGTCAAGATCTTAGCTCTTTGAAACACTTTGAAAAATGGATTGTAAAACCAAAACTCATGATCCATAAATAAATGAGATGATGTAAGCAGCAACTTGTGATCTCGACTAAGTGGAATGCTTCCACTTATCAAGATCTTGCTATTCCACATCACTTCGATAAGCAAATCTTTGATCCAAAACTCATGAGCCTTGACTAATTAGGATGATGTCACTTGTAAATATTTTGAAAAATCACTTTAATAAATCATATGGAACATCTCCCTTATATCCCAAAACTTACAACTAAGTGAGATGATGCCATGTGGAAAAATATAACTACACAATAGCTTCAAAGTAGTCAATACATATTGAGCCCACAGTCGAGCAATGACTAAGAGAGGAACTACCACATAGCATGATTCTACCAAAAAAATACATGCTATCATTTGTGACAACATGAAAAAGTTAAAAATTATAGTGATCCCAAGCTATAAAAGTGTTAAATACTGGGTCTTTTAGATAATAAATTAAATGGAGTTACCCCAAGTAGTAATAGACTACCACATGGAAAATGATGACATGGTGGATCAAAATATCCATATCAATTATCTGAGTCATATTAAATAATTCAAAACTTAAGTTTTATGGTCATTTTGTTTTTTAAAACCGTCAAATATGATAATGGATTATGTGTCTAATCTAACTCACATAACCAAATTATGACTTTTCCCTTAATGGTAGAGTGATCATAAAGTGTAAATTTCAAAAAAAAATTGACAATGGATTTAAATCAAGTCATGGTGTGCATGTCAACATCATGTAAAGAGAAAAATATCACCTTAATTAGACATGATCTCTATTATATATATTATGGTCAACTAAGTGCCCCAAGAGATCTCAATGACTTAGGCTACCTAGAATTCAATTATCATGGTATAAATATTAATAACCTTGGGATATATAATTATCCTCATTAATCTTGATCTAAATTAGATACATCTCATTTAATTCCTACAACCACTTGGTGGTTGTCTAAGTAATGACTCCATAAACCAAAATTGCTTATTTAAGACCAGCTCTTCAATAGAAAAAGGGATGTAAGTTTGATTAAATGATATAATAGAGATAGATAGATATGAGATCAGGTCTCTTTTCCCATTTCGATTATGTATTTCCATACTTTCTTAGTTATCTTTTCTTTCACATGAACTGAAGCTACTTGGAGGTATTTATGCAATTCACCTGAGTATATGATGAATCTCAATTAACACTTAATGAATTATCTTCTATTTTAATTATTTGTGAATTTCTATGCATTTAATGTAGTTTATATGGTATCTTTTTTTCCCTCTCTTTGTGTAGTTAAAAATGTCCTTAGACTCTTGTAATGTCTTTGTTTTTGGTTGTGTTATGTTAGCCATGTAGATATTGGTTTTCTCAAGTGACTTGTCTACTGAAAAGAATCAAATCTATCTCCTATACAAAGTAGGGTCCTCTTTTTTGTCTTATTACCCTATTTATTTTGATTTTTTTTATAACCCTTGGTAGATTAATTTTAGGATAATCTAAATTGTAATCAGTATTTTTAAATTTAATCTAGATTGTTAGTCCATACTTTCCATCATTTATGCATTATTGAATCTAATTGATAAATGGAAAGTATTAATCAACTAGAAGTTTTTTTTATCTAATTTAGATGAGATAATTATTATGATAAAAATAATCTAATTTTATTTTCATATTTGTTTAATTTTAAAGCTAGAAGGCCCTTTTAACCAGAATAATAAGCACATTGGCCATTGAGTTATCTAGAACACTGTGACCTGGTAGATAGAGACCTCGGGGAAATATTTAAGCTTACTCGTAGGAGAAGTGGGGAGGATATAATTTTAGAGGTCCTCTTCACCTAGATTTGGCTATTGATGCCAAACAACCAATAAAGATGTACCAACTATAAGAAATATTGAATTTTCCCAATAGTTATAAACCTTCACACCATAATCCATTTCCAAAACTTGTTAATATCTAATAGATACCCATTTTTTTTTAATAACCTATCCTCCTTACCATTAATATGACCATAATATTTCTAATTCCCCACTACCTACCTCCAAAATTCTCCATTATGTACCTCCCAAATCAAATTATCACAAATGAGCCTTCTTAAAGAAATAATAAAATTCTAAATTTTAGATCCTAAAGTAAGGTTAGTTGTAGTTAAAATTCTATCTAGATAGTTATTACAAAAATATTTACCCTACCTATTTTAATCCATTATCTCTTATCTTATTTAAATAATTTTCATGTAATTTTTTTATCTAACATAAACATTATGAATTTTAATATCTTTAATCCTAGTACCCCCCCCAACCCCTAGATAATTTTGGTCTACAAACATTTTCCCACTTTTTAAGACAAATTTATCTTATCCTCTTTACCCTAACACAAAAATCACATAATAATTTTATTCATTATTTTATCTAATCCTAAAGGTACTTGTGAAACTAAGAAGATATAAATAGGGATAAATTGTAGCATGGATTTGATCAAAATGATCCTCCATGGAAAGCTCAACCATTTTTTATTCTAAGATACCAATATTGCCTACATATTTTCAATTAAATTACCCCATAATTTATATTTTCATAGCCATGTGATAAAATAAATCCTAAAATATTTGTTAAGGAGGTATCCAATCATAATTCCTAACACACCTAATATTATTTATTTCCTTTCTCATAGAACATTGACAAAAATACTTTTGATTCTCTAAATTCACTTTCTATTTAGAAACCATTTCATACTTCATTAGAATTTTCTTAAATTTTAAATATTTACACAAATTATGTTGTAATAAATATGAATTTGTCATACACAAATTATATATGTGCGTCTAAAACATCTACATTAAATACTTTTAACCCAATAAATTTATTTTTTCTCTCATATTTCTAAAACGTCTCCCTAAATACTATCACAATGATAAAAAGATACATACAAATGGGATCCTTTGGTAAAATTATCCTATAATTTTTAAATAAAAACATATGACTTTCATTAACCAAAAATGAAAAAAAAAAACCCAGTAACACAATTCATAACCCAATAATTATATTCCTATGCAAACTAAAAAGTAGATAAGACAATTCTCAAATAATCAATTGACTCTCTTATAAGCCTTTACAATGTCCATATTTATTATCACTCATTTTTTTAATTTAAGAGTGTGGATAATTTCATGAGTCATAATTACTCGATCTAAAATATTACTTTCACTAATAACTTCTCCATGTTATAATGAAATAATTTTAGGAAGAAAAAATATTTGAGCTATTAATTTTGAGATAGTTTTATAAACTATATTACATAAATAAATGGGTCTAAAGTCTACAATCTAAAAGGAATTAGAATTATAAAGATTCAAATATATTAAAGTAAAGTAAATATCATTGAATGCCTTATTTGAAAGTAAGGACTCATTAACCACCTCCATTAATTATTTCCCCAAGATATCCCACCTTTTTAAAAAATCTAACATAAAAACTATCTAGATCTAACACTTTATCAGGTTCCATTTATTTCAAGACAATATTAAATTTATCCTTACTAAAAGGTTTCATGAAGTTATCAATTTGACCTTTATAAATTAGTTTTGGTATTTCTTAAATGAATATATCCATTTCTAATTCATCCCTTGAATATTCCTTTGATAATAATGTTTTGAAGTAATCCACACCTTATTTATTTATGGTCTTAGGTTCCTCTAATTGAAATTCTTAATTTAAAAAAATATTAACTTGCCTATGAACAAAAATTGATATATTAAAAACAAATTATTCCTTATTTCTTCCTTAATCTAATACTCTCTATGTTTTTTCTTCCAATAGGTTTTCTCTAAGAGGTAAACTTCATTTAACCTACCCAAAATCTCATCCTTCTTTTAAATATGTGTAATAGTCATAAAGGAAACATGGGATACAAATTTTACTCAAGTTCATCCTCAAAAAATTACCTTATATTCAAAAAAAGATTCAAAAAATGTTTTTGATCTATTCATTAATACTTCCCCTAAGAAATATTAATACCTAAGAAAATATACAAATATTGGTCCCTTCACCAATATCAAAGTTGTTTCACTAAACATTCATTTTATCCTCTAAATTATGATTTCTTGGCCACATAAATTCAAATTTAGAAGCACATATTTAAAGAGACACACCTCTTTTGATTGATAAGATAATATGATTATTGTTTTAACCTTTTAGGACTTAGTGTATGTAAATACTATATTTGTTAAAGAGCTAAGTAGATTAATTGAAGGAAATAATATGTAATAAATATAACCACTGATTTGTTACAAAATTTAGTATCTCTTACTTTTCTAAAAATAGTAATAAATAGTGCAAGTAATGACTTAGCTAGAAAACACTTGATACATATGATCTGAGTGTTGGAAACTGAGATGGGAGCTTGTTTGAGTGTCATAAACTATATCATATTGTTAAAATCCCTCTTGGAGAGTAGTGACATAATTAGATAGTAGAACCATTATTGAAAAATGGTAGTAGTGTCTTGATATTAGTAGTAGTGTCCTCTATGCAAGACTATATTAAGATTATGGGTGTACATGTGTTTGGATATTTGGGTTTTATTCTTGCACACATGACTTTTGGAAACCTATATTTTTCTTTTAATAATTGGTTATTTTGCAAACCATGATCCTCCATATAACTAGGGCATGAGTTGAAAATTGTGTTCATTAAAAGGATAGGATAGACATCCTTAATACCCCAATGTGAATAGAATTTCATACATATTAATACTCTAAGGAGGGATCAACTCGATGTAGTTCTCTCCACCTAAGTGTTGGTGCAAGTTCAAGTGATGCTAGTATGATAATGTCCTTAAGTGCCTTGAATGTTCTTGAGACTATAAATTTTTAAAATATGAGCTTATGGATGATGTATATGGTAGTATGCATAAGTAGGAAAAAATAGGTATTGATAATCTTAATTGTGTTCAAGTTGTTTTGTGTTTGAATGTCTATTTTGCATATAATTTTGATCTAGTGGTTAAAGAGCTAGAATATGAATACACACACACACACACACACACACACACACACACACACACTCAATTTTATTACTTGTGTAGATGGTAAAATATGTCTAGGCTGATGTTAGGAGAATTTAGTTTTGAAAATATATTGATTTGGAAAAATTTGGGATAAAGGACATTAACACCATTTTGGGGACACTAGCACCACATGGAACTAGTGTCCTTATTATGGTACTAGTGTCTAACTAGAAGAACACTAGTCACGAAGGGCCAAGATCTAGAAATGAGGGTCTAGGACTACTTTAGAGCTGACTAGGGATACATTGGTTGGCATGAAGGTTAGATAAGTGTGATAATAGGATATAAGATAGGTTTAGCGATAAGATATGGATAGGTAGTCTCAAGTATCACTCTTAGCACTCAAATATCACTTTTGGGTGATTACATTTACCCCCCTTTATTTTAGAAATGTATAAAAGTGAAATGAATATGATAAAGGAAAAAGAAGCATGCTTGGACTTACCTAGGAGGTGAAGCATGTGAAGTTAGATCTGAGTATGTGAAGTTGGGTATTAGTATGTGAAACATGCTCCAATGTATTTCCTACAAATGAAACATGAATAAATCAATCCTTAATAAATATCAAAAGAAAAAGACTAAACTAAGTAAAAAATTAAAACTGAGTAAAGACATGGGAAAGAGTAAAGGAATGAATACACCATATTGAGTACACAAACCAATGCATGAACCTAGTGACAACCTATGTGTATGCATGTATATAGTGATCAATCAATGAATATATTAGATTGAGTTGATGGATTTTTCAATCCTCATGTGTAGATGGCTCAATAAATCAATCTATTTTTGACTCCTTCCATCATTTCTCACCCCTTCTTAGTGGATCATGACCTATGAATATCTTGGATTAGATTGATAATGTGTCAAACCCTCTCATGTATGTGGTTCAAGAAAACAAGTAGGCCATGACTCTATCATTTCCCACCCATGTGTAGTAAGTTCATCTAAAACTAAATTTCATAAAGTATTGTAAATATCTAATTAGGTATATCTAACTGTATATGTTGGCTCTACATCCATTTAAGTACATTAGGCATCTCTAGGCCACTCAAGAATGCCAACCAATACAAATGGTGTAAGACATGAAACTAGTGTGCAACCTAGAATTTGATTTTGGGTGTATACAACATAGACAATTGTATGTATTTTGTCATTCTATCTAATCAAATGGTGTGTAAGTGAGCATACATAAATACTATTTTGCACACATGCCCCCAAATTTTATATCTGAGTATATGGATTATAGACTGAGTTGTAATAAACTAAATATGGTAATGTTAATGCCATGCATGATACCCCCAATTTGAGCAAACTAATATGAATCTAAGTTGAATTAGTATGAATCTAAGCAAAAGTGAGTATAACTGATAAATTTATAATTGAATCTATGTAAAACTATATTGTACCTATGGTACTATTATGGCCAATCTAGGTTTTTCTAAAAGTAAGGGTACTAGACAATAGTGTTATCTCTTGGATAATAGTACCATGTGGTGATAGTGTTCTAATTTTGGTGCTAGTGTCCTTCTGGTCTAAATTCTATGCAACTATATTAATTTTTGGGTCACTATTTTCCCATTGTGTTTACCTGTGTCTAATTTTCTATAGTTGAGCATGTGTGATAAAAATGTATTGTGGATGAAATATAGGAGCTTGATCTATGTGACAAACCCATGTGAATGCCCCCTATTTTGAGGGGAGTTATTAAACATGTGCAAAAAATTTCCTCAAAAGAAAAAGATCTAAAAAATATGTGTTAGCCATAGTATATATGATAACTGCATGATAATCCAATATAATGTGCATATATAACATTATAATTTAAAATAATTTGAGCATAAGTATATAATTTAAGATGTATGTTATGTCTATCATTCACAAGGGTGTCAATATAGATGTGATCAATGTATGTATCAAAAAATATGAGAAAAATTGGTTAGTTACCTAGGGGGATGGGGTATGATATCCATCTTGACACCCAAGTAGGAAGGGTAGATGTATGAGTCCCCTCATTGCATCAAAAATTAGTTTGTGTAACAAGTATTTAAGAGTGTCATGGTCATGATGTATAGAAGAAAGCATACATACAAAACACATGAGGCACACAAAGTAGGCCAAGGGACCATAATACAAGGGGCATGGGCACATGTCACTAAAAATGAGAAAATAAGATATACAAGGGCATGTTCAAATGTCCACAACACAAGCAATAAACAAGTTGGATTACAGACACATAGAAGGACATGTTCAAATGTCCACATATAAAATTAGGAAAGGCACACATAAGTACATGGGAACATGTCCAAAGCATACATACTAGAATAGAAGTGGAATAGAGATAAATAACAATGGCATATTCAAATGCCCTTGAATAGAAGAATAAATGAGATATAATCAAGTCTAAACTAGGTAAGCTAAAAATGAAAGTATGCATGAATATGTAATACAAATTTGTGTTAGAGTGAGGTTGTATATATGCTAAGTCTAAAGTAGTAATAACTAAAAAAAATATGAGTAAGAGTAGCATGATGAATATCAAGATATAACAATGTTAAAACTGGGGCATATAGTATAGAAAGATAGAACTTGTAAATCAAAATTATCTATATGATGTTGCCATGTGGATGAATGTGTCAAATGAAGACCCATGTATCACTATGTATGCTGCTAGTGGGTAGATAATAACAAGTATAGATTGGTGTAGTGGACATGAGTCCTATAAAAATATGCAAGAACTTGACAAGAACAAGTGAAACATGTATGTATGATAAAAATTGACTATACTAAGATAGTTAACATATGTTGTGTCTGGAAAATATAATAAATGTAAACATAGCAATGCATACAATTTGTAAATTATTTTTTTCTAAGTAATATTTGAATGTTTTTGTGTTTATGAGATATTATTTATTTTTGTATTTTCTATAAATAAGTTATGTAAAATAAACATGGAGATGAACTATGTAAAATGGGAAAGAGAGAAGGAAAGTATGTCTAATTAAATGTTGGAAATAAATAAGATAGTAAACAAGCAAAGTGTAATGTCTCTATATACCCAAGAGAACATCCATGGGATGTGGATAATAAAATGTTGGATCCAAGGGGAGATTATCTAGTGTCAGATGCTAGATCTCTCCAAACTCAAATAAGTCATCATCATGATCATTGTACCATTCTATATGTATCAGTGGAGCCTTATCCTTCATATTATTCTTAAGTATATACATATGAATAGCATGATGTTTAACTATGTAAGATTACCCTCATACAGTAGTAGGGTAAACCACATTCAAACATAGAGTATTTGTATGAAACCTATGGTTCTCATCTATTCTATCATGTAAAATGTGAACCATGTGTCCCTCATGATTGAATTCTAAACATCCATGTAATTGATTAACTATAGAATCCATAACCTATAACCATGTACTACCAAGTGTAACCTATATATGAGTTCCCTTGATCATGATAAATAATAATGTGTTTTCCACCTTGGGGCCACATGAAACTATTAATGTGATATGTCCAATGGAATCCTAATAGTGTATAACATGCTTTAGATCATTCTCTTGATAACCTATGTGTTGTAAAAATGCCAAAGTGTAAGTATTAGGATTAGAATCCTCATCTATATCCACATGGGTAATGTATCTATCTACAAAAAAAATTTGGATAGTCAATGGATCATCTTATGAATATCATTGTTAGTGACAACTCTTTCATTGTGCTCATATTTGTGAAGGTGGTCATATATGTGGAGGTGCTCACATTTATGGAGGTGGAGGTTGTATGATCTGAATAGTACCTCAAGACTTGAATTTGTTCAATTTGTGTTGTAATGCTAAGCATGTATCAATATCATGCCCCATAAGTCTACAAAAATAATAAAAGGGTTAACCTTCCTGTGGTGACAATCTGTTGATGGATCTATGTCAAACTGTGGGTAATACCATCAATCCTCTATCAATTATTATCTATAAAATATGATGTGTAATATCCTATGAATTCCCTACCTGGATTTGTATAACTAAGTCTATATCCATTAATTTATCCATTTGTACTAAATGCATGGAAGGATCTACCACTGACTATGACTGAGTATGAGATCCTATAAATATAAGATTCTGATCAAGTGGTGATACTAGTATATGAAGAGGTATAAGTGCCTTTGAATCATCTATGTACTCTCTAGTGACCATTTATGTGAACCTCAATCCATATAAATAATCATTAATAGTAATAGGCATTAGATCATCCTCTGTGGTAGCCTTGGAATCTTTATTAGAGTTATGAATGTATACTTTTTATAAGTTAATAAGTAGTGGTAACTATATTATGATAATCTCATCATCTACCTTGGGTGGGGATATTTTAACTATGAAAGGATATTCTTTCATCATCATTGAAGGTAATTATGTTGTAGAAAGATCTATAGGAGGTGTAGGAATAATCCTGATAGACTCCCCAACCTCATATGTATGCATCTACTCAATTGGAGTCTTGTGATGTGGGGATTCTATGATAACATGAGGTGTCCCATCTAAATATGTACTCAAGCTAGTAAGATCAGTGAGTTTATAATATTTGAATGGTTGAATATATGTTGGATAACTATATAAGTATCCATCATGTAAAAAATTGATGCATCTATGAAAAGTAAAGGGTAAGGCCTCCATAGCATGTATCAAAGGTCTCCCGAGTAATAATTTATAGTTCAAATGATTAGGCATCACATAAAATTGTGTAGGTAAGGTTTTTAGCCCTACCATAATGTCTAATTTAAAAGAACCCAATGTCTATCTAGGAATGTCATCAAAACCTTTGATATTCCTATATGTCTTCTTAATGGATGCTATATCAATGCGCATGGTTTGTATAAATATTAGCTTGCATATGTTAAGTCCAGAACCACTATCAATTATAATATGGATATCTTAGTTGGTGTATTTATTAATTAATCCACAATATCAAATTCTCTTTGATGATCTTTGTGTCCTATTATAGTGTGTTGGGGATGAAGAGGGATGGTGGGATGATGTTTCTCCTGTACAGGTTGAAGAGGCACCCTATTTCACCTAATAACTCACACTGTGTGATCTACTATTTTTCAAGGATGAGTAATAGAGGCAAGATGGGAGCGAAGATAATCAACTAGTCTAGTAGAGGTGGAACATAAAGAGTCCTCTAAACCTTATATCATTTATAAGTAACTAGAGTTAACTCAAGTGAGCCATGTTTCAATGATCCTCATAAAAATGGGACTCACATGAGGGAGGACCAATGTTTAAAATAAGCTTAGCTCTAACATGATTCATGAGAGGAGTGACATACATGTGCACTTTTATACTAATTGATGATAATAAACATGTTAATAAAAGCATAAGGCTTTGTACCATGAAGTATAAAATTCCATCTGTCATGATAATCATGATGATGGATTACAAATTAAAAACTAAGTAGGTGATGGAAATGTAAACCCTAGTGTTATTTAGGGTTAGGGCTTTATGTAATATTCAAATTAAGTCAGGTTCACCAAATGCTTTAACATTTTAGGACTTAGTGTATGTAAATCCTATGTTTGTTAAAGAGATAATTACACTAAATAAAAAATAATAATATGAAATAAATAAAACCACTGATTTGTTATAGAATTGATTAGCTTTGACTTTTTTTAAAATAGTAATAAATAATACAAGTAATGACTTAGCTAAAAAACACTTGATATGGATGATTTGAGTGTTATAAACTAAGATGTGAGCTGGTCTGAGTGTCATAAATTGGATCCATATGTCATAACCCCTCTTGGATAGTAGTTCCATAATTGGAAATTAATATGATTATTATAAAAGTGGTAGTAGTGTCATGATATTAGCAATAGTGTCCTCTATGCAGGATTGTCTCAAGCTTTTAGGTGTACTTGAATCTGGCTATATAGGATTTATTTTTGAATTCATGAGTTTTAGAACCCTATATTTTACCTATAATAATTGATTTATTATGCAAACCCTAATCTTTCATGTAATTAGGGTATGAGCTGAAAATTGTGTTCATTAGTAGGGTAGGATGGACATCCTCAACACCCTATTATGAAGAGATTTACCTGCATACCAATACTCTAGGGAGGGATCAAGACTGATTATAGTTCTCTTAACCTAAGTGTTGGTATAATTACAATTGATGCTAGTATGATAGAGGCCTTGAGTTCCTTGAATGTGCTTAAGACTAGAAATCTAGAAAATCTAAACTTAGGGTTGTTGTAGATGGTAGTATGTAGAAATATGTTAGAATAGAGATTGATAACCTTAATTGTGCTTAATTTTTTCTATGTTCTAATGTGTATTTTTTATCTAATTTATATCTAGTGGTTAGAGGTCTAAAAGTCATGTATATATACTATTCTATTACTTATGTTAATGATAAAAGATGTCTAGGCTGACCTTAGGAGGCTTTAGTTTTGAAAAGATATCCATTAGGAAAAATCTAGGGAAAAGGACATTAGCACCATTTTGGGGACACTAGCACCATGTGTCACTATTTTAATTATTATAGCATTAGTGTCCATCTAGTAGAACACTAGGCATGAAGGGCTAAGATCTAGAAATGAAGATATGGAATTACTTTAGAGCTAACTAGGGATGCTTGTGACCCATACAAAGACTATATAAGTTTGATAATAGGCTCTAGGGATAGGTAATCTCAAGTAGCACTCTTAACACTCAAATACTACTTTTGGGTGATTACAAGTATGTTATGAGCCAAATACATAAAGAATAAAATATTCAACAATATAATTCCCCTACATTCAACTAAGCAAAATTAATAATCTATCCAAACATTTTTTATATTTCTAAAGCATTTTCTTCTATTGTCTAATTAAAATTTCTAAATTTGGGAGGTAGGTCAATCAAAGTATTCAAGTAAAAAATATTAAAATTACTTTTTAGATTAATATTATTTTCTTCTTCCTTCTCTTTCACCATCAAACCAAGAATAACATTAAAATCCACTCTAAAATTACCTTTTTCACATTATATTTATCCAACACCCTTAAAATATCATCCCAAGTTCCCGAGTTTCCATTTTTCTAGCACAAATGATTGGCCCAGAAAAATTAATAACTAGACATGACATATTTGTTCTATTACACTAAACCTCATAAGTTCTTCAATTAAAACTATTAAATTTTTAGTTTAAGGAATAAAAATAGTGTATAAACCACCCAAATTCCCCTTAGCATTACTATCACCACCCAACCAAGCTTTTTATTTTGACACAAGTAACTCTTCAATTTATGAACTATATAATTTTATTTTCTATAACAAAACTATCTAGTTTTGTCACCAATAATTGGTGTCACACAAAATATATTTTGATAGGGGAATTCCTTCCCATAACATTCCAATTAATAATATCCATTTCAAAATGAAATAAATTTCCCCTCTACCATAAATAAATATAATCATCTCTCCTCTAAAAATTCAAGAAACCAATTTTAAATGTAAGCTCCTTAATACCACCCACCTCTATTTTCCTAGGGCATATTTTCTTAATTCTAATCTACACCTTATGATATTGATATATAAAAATATTCCCTTATAAATCCTTATTCTCATGACCATTTTTATTTAGACATATTACATGCCCAAACATACTTATATTTATTAGTATTTCCCGAATCCCCAAACCAACCATATTATCACTAGTAGTAGGTTGCCTCACTTAATTTTAAAAATGTAGAATAAATACTATCATATTTAAAATGTAATTTTTAAACTCGTTATAAAATCTTAACACATTCCCATAAAATATATTTATAATAATTTGCATTGCTTCTTTCAGCACACTACCACCATATCATCCAATTGTCACAAAATAAGATAGAATTATAATCTTCCTTTTAAGTCCAATTATAAATATTTTTTATTAAAAAAATATTATGTACACACCCATTTTTTCCAATATAAACACTTCCCTTTTCCTTTTCGATGGAAGTGTCATTGAAAAATTTAGCCTTATTAATATCTTATACATCATCCCTAGTCTTATCTACATCCACATCCATAACCTATATTATCATATTATATAGTCTCCACCCTAATTTGATCCAAAATCATCTGAACAAATTTAAAAAAAATATTCATGGAAAATTGCATAGACTCATCAAGCTCCTCTACTAAGTCCATAATCCCATATTTATTCCCATTCACTTCTATAACCTTGGTACCTTCTTGATCAACAAATATATTCTCAAAATTAGATGCAAAATTACTCTTATTTATAAAAACAAACAAAAAAAACCCATTTATTTATCCAAACATTCCTATGCTTACCCTATTTTTGACGTAATTTAAAAAAAAGGAAAATTAAGAATATTATCTTGTTTTTTTCTTAAATGATCATTATGATTTAATATCCACTTACTCCCACTTTAAAACATTCTCAAAATTTACCATATGTATTCCCCTATAAGGACAAAATATTTTTTTATGGTTGAAAAAATTGCATCTAAAACATCTCCTAGAAAATTCTTCATGTTTCACTATTTGGGTAAAGGAAACACACGAAGAAGATAACTACAATAGGCTAACCAAAGGCTTATTTATTTACATAATAAATATCATTCTTATATAGATAGTAGAATGCAAATTAATCATTATAATTCCAAATGTCATTTCAAATATCTCTGGAAATATCATCCATCTAATATTTAGAAGGTCAATCATAGAGCCTAGTCTAGACTTCCCTAAAAGAACTTTTCCTAAGATTTAAATGGAAATTAACTTCTCAAGATTGAATAATATTTTTTTTAAGACTTTAAGTTATTTTATAAAGTAAAAATGATTTATATGTATCCTCAGTGAATTTGACCAAGAAAAAACCTTTATGAAGAAAATTAAAATAAATAAATTTTACCCATCCACTATTTGAAATTCTTTAGTATAATCCTTCCCCAAAGAAATATTTCTATAATCCATATAGAAAGCATAATTACCTTGAAATCCTTAACATTTTCCTAATCTATCAAAACTTTCCTCACTATAACCAGAGCAGATGGAGGTAAAGGAAAAAAAACTAAGAGCACTAACTTTATAATTCCCCAAATTTATCAATCAAGTGTTTAATAATTCCTAAAGGAATATAATTTTCATTACAAAGTTGGGAACAAATACCTACCAATTTCTTATCACAAAATTTCAAAGGATTAGGAGGTCTCTTCTGAATTACCTAATCTTTAATTAGTCCAAATATTTTTATTATTATAAAACACCTTTATTAAAATAGATATATTAATTTATCTAAGATTAAGGTCTAAACAATCTACCCCGACATAATGATAAAGATCACTTTTTTCTCCCAAATGAATTCTATTTTCACCAAGAGAAGTATTGGACTTAGAGTATGCCCCTAAATATTTCTCCTAACTAATATTTTCCTTCTCTTGATAATTAATCATAGAATATAGTGGTTTATAAGGTTCATCACCACTTACTAGATCCTTACTTAACACAAAATAAAAACAATTCAAGAAACACCTTTCCCTAAAAATATCTATAAATCTTTAGGGAACTAAAATTTGATCAAACTTCCCCATATTGTGATCAATAATGTCAATTTTAGATAATGGAAGTCTATTTACACCAAAGGAAAGGTTGGACTCTCCAAATTATACATGGAATCCTTTATTTAAAAATTCCTCCATAGAAGGAGAAATAACCAAATTTGTTTCTTAACTAGAGATATAAATCACCTAAAACTTTTCCATCACACCAAATATTAAAAAATTGATGCTTAACATATTTTTCATTATATCCCTTTCTATATAAAATATAATTATTTATAAATATCATATGTTGTGAAATTACCATCTATCCTCCTCAAAATAATTATATTCATTCAAAAAATACAAAATCACTTTCATAATCACCATACATTTTTCACTTACCAATAACATATTCTCCTTTCCTCAAACAAAATTTATATTTCCTAAAATCCAAATTTCAATAATTATTACCTAAATATATTTGGTTTCCTTATTTTGATTAAATAATTAATATTTAAAATTTATATCTATTACTTCATTTTTCCCACTTTTACCTAGATCTAACCTTATAATTTATGAAGGATAATTATTTAAACTAATTAATTCAATTAAGACCTCTTTACCATAATTTTACTTAATAAAAGAAAAGTCACCTATTGAAATCCAAGAGAACTCACAAGTCTTAAAGTTGATGAGAGTTTATGTTGAAGATATTGAAAGCATACTTTCATCATACTCATATTTATTTCATATCAAATAAATTAATCATAATCATCATCACCATTCTCAACCTCATCGATAGACACTTCCATAATTTATTTCAAAACTTCTTTTGAAAATATTTTAACAATGTCCTCCATAGTCTCATCCATAACCATTTTGCATTCACTATCACAACCCATTTTATATAAACTAATAAAACCTATACCATAACCTATTTTACATCCACTACTATAACCTCTTCCACAACCTCATCTATAGCCTCTCCCATTCTTAAACATGTACTATTATTAATACAAGTGGGATTTTTTTATAATTAATAAAAAGAATTTTTTCAGTGTCTTCCTCAACTTCTTCCATGACCACTACCACAACTTATTTCATAACCTATTCCCTTATGAAACTCAATTATATGTCATATCCCCTTTGTGAGACCTATTTTTATACCTTACTCTTTTCCACCTTGGGATGTTCTATATTATTTTAATTTTTTCTATCTTTTTAAATTTAAATTTCAATATATTATAAATAAAATTATATATGATAATGAGAATCATCAAGTGTCATATGTATTGATTGAAATGAAGTAGAAACTAGTATATAATTTTAATTAAACAAAATTATCATAACATGAAATGTAGTAAGACATATTTGGGGACCAAAAGATATTGGTAAATGAATGTATCCCATTGTTACATGTTTTGGTAAAGATATTTTAGTGAAATGTTCAATGTCATATCCTGGTGTTTTTGTAAATTGAATACTAAAATATTAAGTTGATATTTATCATTAATATTAGTCCCTTGTTATTATCCTTTTATATAAAAACTGATGACTAAAAGTTCTATATTTAAATATAAGTCTTTGTAAGATCATTGGAAACTATAATTGGATCATTTTTATTTTTAAAAATCTTTTTATTAGGATCCTCTCACTCAAATACCACTATCTTAGGAAAAATTTTATTGGGTAATATTATTTAGTAGATAACATATGAAATGGAGTAGGTTGCTTAGTTTTAAGAGTTGTATCGATGTCATTAGTATTTGTAAGAAGTTAAATACCACATTTCTAAATATGATCATGCTTTATTTATTTTATGGAATGGAATCTATTAGTTGAATATCCATGAGTTCTATAATAGGCCCAATAAAATATATAATTGTATAATTTTCATGACACATGAGATGTCTTATTATCCCTAATAAGAAGAAGTAAAATTCCCTTTGAAATCAAGAATAATTCTTAATATTGAACTTGGACTATCTTGTAGTTTATAGTTTTAGCATGATCTTATAAGGTAAGGCATTGGACATATGGTACATGTTACCCTTTTTCTAGCCAATGGTGAATGTGTGTTAATTTTAGGCACTTAGGATTTATATGGAGAAGTTAAAACATGGGTGTTATTGTTATGATTAAGCATTTGAGATTGTGTAAGCTCTTTTTCTAATTTCATGACCTCATAAAACATATATTTGAAATATTCACAAGTATGGAAAATAAATTTTTGTTTAAGAAGAAATATAAGACCCATATTAAAAATATAGTACTTTTTTGAGTCCTTTGGTTAATATATTAGTTGGTGCATACTAAAATTCAATCATAAAATATAGTCATAAATAATTATGGATTTTCCTTGATGAATAAAAGGGATGAATTAAAATTTAACATGTGGTCCATTATTATTGATGTATTATGATGAAAATTATTTTTTCAAATGAATATGTGTATGTAGAGATCCACTAAGAAGATTGTGAAACCAAATCAAATCATAAATCCTCAATCTTCTAGGGAATGTTTTAAGAAATATTTTATCATTGGAATTAAATTTCTTAAGAAAAGTAATAAAATACTTAATATTAAAATAAGGATCATCATACCCATAAAATAAATAATATGTAAGTATTCTAAAATCATGGGGTAAAGGTGATTCAAGCATGTTATGCACTAGGGTTTGGCCATATACAACATTAGAATCGACCCAAAAATCAAATGCTATATATTATAGAGATTAGAATTGTATTTTTGTTTTTGAATTTACCCATTGCATTCATCATATCTATAATTTCTTGGAAAGACACACTAGACCTTTTAAGAGGTTCATTCGAGGGTTGAATCTCATCATAGATAGTAAACATCGATAAACTATTAGAAATGGGTTCTTGAGACACATAATGGCCATAAAGCTTAGAAGATGAAGGAATAAATTAAAAATCCATAGAGGTATCTAAAAAATAAACATATTTATTATCTACCTCATTAATAATATTTAGCATTTAGAAATAGAAGAGGATTTTATATAATATGGTCTTTATAAGTTTTGAAAACAAATTGCTTAACCTTTTCTCTAGCAATAGGATCATAATTTTAATCATTCACATTTTTCATATATTTATTCAAAAAACATATAGCATTCAAATATAGATAATATAAACCTTGAAGATAGCTAAACAAGGGCACAAATGAGCAAATAAATGGAAAGAAAGCTTAAAATTATATCTAAAAATAAATAAAAAATATGAAACCTTAAAGGCTAGGATTGAAATAAACCTTAGGCTAGATGTAGGAGCATCAATTTCACCAAAATGTTATAACTATTTTTGGGTTTAAAATAGTGATCAAACATGATGCTCATGCCAAATTTATACTTCACTCAGATTTTGATACTAATTTTTTGGACATGTGCACATAGTGATACCATATAATGTTGTGTATTCAATTAATGGATTTGGTGGTAGTAATACTTGATTTTGTCTTCTCTTTATTTTATTAAACTAATTAAACATAAAATATTGTAAGATGAAATAAAAATAAAATAAAAGTGTTAGATATACATGATAACCTTCAAAGAGTTATAGATACACATTCTACATGCCAAAATGAAATCCAATGTAGTCATAATGTAGTGTCAATGGGATTTTCAGAAAAATATGATTAACCTTCTCTCCCTAAATGATATAGTTATACTTTATGCAAGTAATTAAAATTAGAATCAAATATTTTTTATGGTGTGCATAGATTTGAACACTTGACAATTCGTCTCAACAATTATCTTGAAATGCCTCTAGGAAGCCTTATATAAATATTATTTTAAAATTTAAAATAAAGAAATATAGGCAAACAATATAAAAAATTAAAGATAAATAAGGCAAAAAGATATTCCCACACAAGTAAGAGAAAAAAATGGGTATAAGGGCCCACAAAAATGGACAAATTCAGTGTTCCACTAAATATGTATGGGATAGATTTGGAAAACCACCAAATATGACATAGGCATAAAAATAAATGTGCTTAATAAAAATAGAGATGAAATAGAATGAGATCCACAATATTAGAAAACACAAAATAGAGAGAAAAACAAAGAAAAAGGAGAGAATATACCCACACAAAGAATAAATAGGGAGAGAAAACACACATAAAAGTGTTAATAAGTACCTAAAATGAACCTATGGACCATATGCACAAAAAAACACAATTTTTTTGTAATAATAATCCTTATACTAAAATTAGGAGTCTACACCTGGTACAAAATTATTGGTTTTTAGTCTGACCACAAAATGGGTTTTGGGTTTTATTCATTTTGTTTTTTAGAGAAACTTTCTTAATGGCAACATCTTCCAAAATTGAATAAGTAAGTTAGAAAAAAAAAATTGTCTATCATCCATCTTGGTCAAACTCAGAAATTTTTGTTGTTTATTTTATCACATTCCAAATCTACATACATGACTATATTTACTCAAATTTATAGGATAAACATAGACAAAATATGCAAAAAAATGGTAAGGTTACCATATATATTCTATTCATTAATTAAAAATAGGTTAGATGATGTATATATTAACTTTCCAATATAAAGTTAAAAACCCCTTTTACCACATTGAATTTAATCACCCAATCCCAAATAACTTTTAGTAACCACTAACATATTAAATTAGCCTACTAAATAATTAATGTTATATATTAATTAATTTCTACTCTAAATATATCTAAACCATGTAAGGGGGTGTCTCATAAAGATATTCATGCCTTGTATATAAAATAAAATAAATAAAAAACTAAAAAAAATACTTGGATCAAACAATCTAATGAACCCCCTAATCTAAAGGGGTATAAAAGATGATTTAGAGCATATGACTATGAATTCATCTAATAGTCTATGCCCTACTTTAAAATTGACATAATATACATCATGTTACTGATAAAATGATTATGATTCACACAAAATCACATTATCCCATGAGTTGTGACATGAATGATTAACATCTTACTAGAATGCTCATCCCATTTGACCAATCTATACTTGAACTACACTATAATCATAATCAATGTTTTATCAACTACATCACTCCACATAAGGCTTCACAAAGAAACTTGTCTAGTGACTATCTAGTACTACATATGATGCATCTATCTCTATCCCCAATAATCATGGGCTCTATCTCTATCAATGTGTATAATCACTAAAGAGTGATCAAATAAAACTATAGTCTTTTCCCCATACCAAGAGAGAGATGATAAGTCCTTGCAATGAAAAAATAAATCCAAACAACTTGGTTTGATCCTCATCAAGAATATCAAAGAATTAAATATAAAAAAAAGTCAAATAAAATCCATGCCATTTTTTTTACTATAATAGAGTCGTATATTTGATTTAGTATCTCATTCAATATGGACTTGATTACATATTATCACTCAAATATAAATATTTGATTACTTTCCATGCTTTCTAAGCACTAGGTTTTATTGATTCAGTGTGAATGATGAATTGTGAAGAACAATAATATTTTATAAAATCATGTGCATGTTTATAATTTTTTTTAAATATAAGATATTTAATAGTATTTGTAAGAGATGTATTTTATTTTTTAATTAGTTCACAAAGATCATTAAAAACTAGTGTTTTATCCATATTCATGCTCTACTCATTTTTTTAAGTGCTAATCTTCATGCTTAAAAAATGAAGCTTAAAATTTTATCCATGAGGACACATAGAAATAGATAATATAGGAACACTGCTAGGGATTTTTCTTTACCCTCTAGTTGATCTATGATACAAAAATGACCATCTTTGATCTTGAGACCTGTCATAAAACTAATACCTTACCTAACTCACTAATGTCACATAGAACATATATTATATTCACACACTCTAAAAATTAAAATAATACACCCTTATGTCTCTATTTTACATAAATAATATAAACTTAAAAAATAATATGCTTTTAGAGATTCCTTTTAAAATAAAAATAACTTTAACCAAAAAAATAGACTTGGGTTTTTGAAAATTGGACTTACCATTGGTCAAGTGACTCCTAAAATTATCTCAACCACTTTCTCTTCTAAAACTTAAAATATTTTTATGCACAATATTATTTATTTAAAAAAAAATTGTATTTAAGAAAAAATATAAAAACCTTTTCATTCACTCACCCATGACTTATTTTTAACATCAGTTAAAAAGACATTTTATCCATCTTTAATAAATGCTTCTAATAACATTGAGGGACCCACTTCAATTTTAAAAAGTAAATGTATTTATTTATTCCATTTACATGCTTAATGATCATGATGTTACAATGTTACAACATAAAAAATTAACTTATTATCATTTTCAATGCACACCTCCTTTGATTTTTTCAATGCCAAGATTCATTTTTCTTTAGTTTTTAGCATTGTCCACACTTAAATATAGAATAAATGGTTTATAGATGGGATATATAGTGACCCAAGTAGTTTATAACTCTCTAAATAATATTTTATCACTTATGGATAACAAGCAAAGTGATTATATGTAGTTTAGGCTTCCAAAAATAGATTAAATGCTTTTTCTCACATTCCAAAACCATTATTTGGTAGATTAAACCAAAAATGGCACTTTAACACATAAATATGGTGATCCAAGAATATATTTATACATGTTTTATTCCTTAAAACATTATTTAATGATCATTACAATTCCTTGTAATACTTTATAATGCCTTGGGTAATCTTTCAACCCTTCTTAGATAAATTTTAGTGTTTTAGCATGGATTTCAATGCCCAACCAAAGGAAACAAATATTAGAGAGATTAAATAATTCTCCATGAAAATTTAATATGTTAATCATGTTTCCTAATAGGAATTAAAATATTCAACGCACACAAATACATAAAACATGTTCAAGAATATTTTCTTCTTTTCATGGCTCTTCCATGGTTTATTATTCATCCTCTCAGATGCTTGACCACCATGTTCTAATAACACTGATAAGAAAATCACCCAAAAAAATGTGGTAAATGGTAAGTTTACTATATTATTTTTATTATTGTTTAGAAAATAAGTCACATGATGTATATATTAACATGCCAAGTTTAATTTATAAAACCTATTACCATAAAATCTTGTAGACCATAAATTAACATTTAAGTTAAAATAGTGTATTTGTGACTACTCATTATAAACTCTTAGCTCATGCCTCATTTCATGCTATTTTGACTACTATTATTTCACTTATATGAAGATCACCCTTTTCTTTAATCAATTAATGATCTCAAAATATCCCTATCCAACATCACAAACAACCTAACTCACTTTTAGACTGATTCACACTTCCAATTTAGATGCATTTGTTCTTTGGACAAGGCTACTCCTTTTGGACTATCCCACATACTAGTAATATTAAATTATATAAACCATATCCTCCTAAAATATAATGGATAGTTGATTAAATTCAAATTTTACAAATAGGTTATCCCACACATTTCACAAGTCCCATCCAAAATAACTCCAAAAGGATTAATATAAAGCCATATTTTCAAGCCATTTTTCAATAAGAGGCTCATATATCCAAAATAACTAGAACATATAACTACACATTAAGGGAAAAAAACATATTTCTCCCAATTAGGAGTATACACATGCCTAGTAGCCCTAAGATAAGTATACATATACCTTAAAGGTCACAAGCCATGGTTGAAGCACATAAACACACCAAGACTGCACTATCATTTATAATTTTTATACTAGTATTTCACATAAACCAGTGTAAAATGGGATAACTACATGGATGTTTATCCCTTTTCAGATTATTGGTATGTAAGCATCACAAAACATAGGGGGTGTTGAGGTCAATCAAAAATTCAACCATTGATTCCTTTTGTGCATTTATCTCATTTATTTATCATTGTCTATCAATCTATGGTTTTAAGTGAAGAGTAAGTTTATAATGTCTTCCATAGTATATCACACATCATAGAACACATACATAGGATGAATAGGCTACAATGCATGGACCCAAATTTTCAAAGAAGGAAAATCCTTACCTAATGTTTATGCTCCCTAAGAAAAATAGTGAAGGTTACCCTAGTCTAATTTGATTGGCCTTGTCCTATATCCAATGGAAGCACTACTCCTAATTCATAATGTTATCACATAGTCACATAGTCATATCTATAGTTTTTGTCTCAACTCTTTACTATGAGATTTATAGTTACGTCATTTATCTTTGTCATTTTCCCTCTTAACATCTTTATAAATTTAGGAATTTGTAAATCAGTTTGTGTTATATTATTGTTTATATGTAGTAATTGATTTTACTTAGTGGTTTGTATAGTTAGGCTTAAAATCACATTTAATCCATTATTTGATAAAAACATATTTTTGGACCTATATATTGATTAAATATTACAAAACCTAACAATATTTTAGGTTTCCTTTCATTCTTTTCATTGTTTCCAATTTTTTTATTAGTGTTTTTATATTTTGTAAATTATTTTTAGAGACAAAATTACAAGTTTCTATTTCATATATAGTGAAATATAAGAATTTTTTTTCCACCTATCTCCAAATAAGTACTATACCAAGTGGTAATAAAGTTGAACATTTATATATTTTAGGGAATAACAACATAATGGTAGTGTCCCATAATCTATTTGATGACACAAATAAAAAATAATTAAAAGGGTTTCTTTCCATAAATCAAGATATGCAAGATATATTTATATATATTGTTAGATATGAAATTAAAAAAATATCTGAGGACACTTCAAATTTTTTGGGTATATTAACTTCCTCTAATTCATTTGATACAATTTTTTTACCACCATATACTATGGGGGAAACTTATGGGTGTACATAAATCAATGTATCCATTGATACTCAATCATTTGTGACACCACCTTTGGTTATCACACATTCTAATACTAATGTGAAATCCCTTATGAAAGAGGTTTAATCCCTAAAAAATATGGTGTTACATTTGGAATAAGATGATTCAAAAAAAAATTATACACTTTATTCATAAGATTTTTTGAATACTCCATTGGCTCAATATATTACAATGCATATTTTACCAATTAGTTTTATGACACCTAACCTTACATTTTATGATGGAAAAAGTGACCCTGAGAACATTTGAGATCATTTATTGTATAAAGTTTAGACTATGCATCAAATGATAGGTTATTTATAAAGTTATTCTCCCAAAACTTAAAAGAGTATGCACTAATATGGTTTTATGATTTACCACATCAGCCAGTTCATCCATTTAATGCTATGATAGATTTTTTATATACAATTTATCAATCAATACCAGTGAAAAGAGCTCATATGCTAAAATTAATCATTAAAAACAAGAATCTAATGAGCCTATCATAAAATATGTCTTAAGGTGTAAGACCATGCTATCCAAGATGATGAATCCTATGTGATACATTTTCAAATAAAGTTTATTT